>CM055905.1:14262690-14433793 GCA_029582155.1 Panopea generosa
TGGAGTTTCAGTTATGTCGTATTATGTTTTAAATAAAATATTGAAGAGTATGTGGAGTTTTGGCTTATCTCCATACGTATTGCAAGCCTGAAAACCCGTTAGTCATCCTGGTAGAAACGCATGCCGATTTTCTAAATGTGAGTTAGTTAAGTAATATTAAGCATATTAACATATCACATACAGAAGTAATCAATAGACGTGTCCTTGAACTGTACTACAGTTGTTCATACAATATTCATCGTCGCGGTAATGTGGTGAAGAGTGTGATGATCACTCACGGTAGAGGTTGCAGTTTCGATCCCCATGTCGACCTGATGACTACAAAAATGAAAACTCAGTACTGGTTTTACCCATGAGGCAAAATCGAAAGCGATTCAAATAAGCTTTGAGCTTTCTTCTTGATCGAGTTTAGATATAGAAGTAATATGAACTGATTAATGATAATCTACAAACTGTCGTTTTTATTCGCCAGTAAAATAATTATTTAATATTAAATGATATCATATTCCTTTGACGCACATAACGCAATCAAAATATAAACATACCTTAAAATGTTCATGGGTGGTAATGAAATATGCAACACCCATTTTGCCCTGTAATATAAGCGGTTTTCTATCCTCGAACAGCATCACGATTTATATGACATCCACGCAGCTCGTAAGACGGCTGTAGTAAAAAGTCGATATGTTCAATAAGTTGAACCAGTTGGTTATACACTGTACTGCTTTACATAATTTTGTTAAAAGGCATATATAGTGAACCAAATGAATAAATTTAGTGTTGACATATGTTTTACTAATTTAAGAATGTCGCTATCATTGCAGTCTCATTTATATGTATTGTTTACACACTGATAAAGCAATATAACAAAATATTTAGTTATCTTGTTTTTCGTCTGAGTTACTCTTTCAGAAGTTGTTACATGGTCTAGCTATATGGTTGAGTATATTTACTATACATTGTTATTTCACTGTCGTCGAACTAGTTAATATGATTACATGAGATATGGTGTCGGTCTAAATAACTGGGTAAATTGATCTAGGTTCAGTGGTCGCGTTTCAAAGCTTCGTAAGATAGATGTCCTACAAATATAAACAACTTTCACAACCAGAGGACACCCATGAAATTCTAATGTTGAAAAAACAGTTTACCATTTGAGTTCCTAATCGCCGATTATCGTAATTCCGTTCAGGAATACATATCAGCTATTTTGCAACTATTTTCTATTTTTTAATGTTTCGTTGATTTATTGTTCTCGTATTCATTTATATAATAAGCCTGGCGGGTGGAGTTTTTAAATAGTAATTATACATTCAATCATACAAAAGCTTCCGGGGTGAAGTAGAGACAGATGCTGAGCGTTGCCCTGGTGGCGGGTTCGAATCCCTTGGCATTTTCATTTTGGGTTCATTTCACTAGCAATACTATATTATAAACGACCATTCTATCGAATCAAAACGGTTTAAACAAATAAAAACATAAATGAAATACAGTCAACATGCTGATTGAAATTTTTCACAATATATACCATAAATACACTTTTTGACTAAGCGTTTTTAACCAAATAATTGAATATAGAGACTTTTTTTCTTTTTTTAATATGATATATACATCAATACTATGTAATCTTCGAAATTAAAGTATTTTATGTTTGTTTTAACAATTCAACTTTGAGATTGAATTTTCTTTCAAATACATAATATAATTTGGAGATTGATTTTTAAATAGATAATAGAACTTGTATATTGACTTTTGTTCAATATAATATAATTATATTACACAAAATTAAACTTCTTAGACCAAAATCGACAGAGTTATGGCCCTTGATCGATGTGTCAATCTTGTTAATACTATATTATCTTAATTTCATTTATGCCGGGCCTGGTAAGCTCCGTCGGTAGCACATCTGACTATCAAGTTCCAATCTTTGCCCGATCAGTCTCAGTAACGACTGATATATGACTGCGTCTCATAATTATTCATCTCTCCACGCTGTTTCTATTTGGAAAGCCATTAGTTACGTGTGGAGATAAGTGTGCTTGAGTACTCGTTAAACGTTCAGCATCTTAGAAGGAAATAATGGTTAGGGTAACTAATCGTGTTTTTGTTTACATTTACAGCAACTATGTTTACGCAGACGATTAGACACGCACGTGAACAGCGTAATGCGATTGAAATTACTCATTTCATTGACACCAAAGAACATATTGTGTTAGACCCACAGTGGCTCGTAGATGCATTCAAACGCCTGATTACAGCACACACGTTTTATAAAGGAAAGACAGTATATCCTCTATAAAAATGTTTTAGCGAAACAGCTTAAATTCACCATCATTGGTGAGAAGCATTTACCAGTTGATGGTATTAAGCGTTTTCATTTAAATAATATTGTTTAAAGGCAGATTATGTCACCTATGACAAAATTCATCAACTTTTATCAATATGTTATTACTAGGATCTATATATTTGTATTTGTTAATATTTCTGTTTCAAAGCGTAACTTTTATAAGGTAATAGTGGGATTTATTTCTTGGAACTTGATGATTTTTTACACTAATTATTTCGTGAGATTCATTCCTGTTTGTTTATTCATGGAAATATTGATTTGATGCGTGAACATGTGTTAAAAGACAGTATTTGTTTGGAGAGGAACTCTACAAGAATTGTCTTCTTTCGTTCTAATCACTGATGTTTTAAATATTGTATCTGTATAATGTTTATCTGTAAATACTGGAAAATTGTTAAACCAATGACAGTATACCCGGAAACATGGCTATCAATAATAAAAAAGAATTTCTGAAATTCTAAAAAGCATTTCATTATCATAAATAAACGAGGTACGAATGGTTCGGGAAATCAACCAAAATGTGAAATATGAGTGGTACAATTGAAACAAAACCTCAATTCTAAAAAAAGACTACTCTAAATACTGCTTGAACGACTTTCACTTCGTCTCAGTGGCTACGTAATACATGATATATTGAGATAAAAATGTCATAAGTCAATTAAAAAATTTGAGAAAAAAATACCTTATTATAATAAATATGTTTAGTCGATTTAAGTATTGCCGTGAGTCCTTTGAAATGTTTTACATGCCGTAAGTGTCTACCATACGTATCGATAATATCGTTAAAAAGTAAACGCCGTAATGTCATATGAAATTCAAATTTTCAATTGTGACCTGTACTCCTAATCCTAAACCTTATGTTTATAGCATGTATTAAATATCTACTAAATGTTGTAAACATAAACCATATGAAAGGAAAATGACAAACAGGGAATATGTTCGTACTTTGTATACAGGACTATTATCCTGCATATATTAGAGGTTGAAACATAATCGTTAAACCCATAGCCTCTGAGAACAGCCAGTTGAAATAAGAGTAAGACATTATGAATAATAGATCAAACTTTTGTTTTCCATAAATAGTTCAATCTCGTATGGAGCGAGTGGTCCAGTGGTTAATTATCGGACCCAGGGTCGGAAAGTTGTGGATTCGATTCTCCGCCACGGGTATGTGTGGTGTCATTGGGCAAGACCACTTTTATCATTATGCTTAGTATTGGTTTCTACCAAGGAAGATTCCGAGCATGATTACTCTTAAGTTTTAAGAACTTGTTTCACAATGGAGGTACTTATATAGGTTTAAACAAATCTCAGATTAGCTGAAAGGTTTCAGTCAAGAATATTCAAACAACACAAATATTAACAATTATTTATTAACTTAACTTTATCAACTTTAGGCAGAATATGATCCATTTTAATAAAAACATTCACTTAAGATTTTTCAAAAATTAGTCCTAGATTAATCAAATTTAGGATAGTTCCACACATTTAATTGAAGGGACTCAGTGGGACATGTGAGACAACTCCATTTGTTTTTAGGCAGAATGATGATCACTTTTATACATAGAATATTTGGTTTTTGAAATTTATCCAGGTGGTAAAATTATAGACCGGACACGGGAATCTCAATCAGACTGAAAGTTTCATCAAAACAAGTTAAATTGTGACCTTGACCTTTGAAATGGGAGTCTGGGTGTAACGGGCGACAAATCGCCATGTTATGTTGATCATTTTGTAGCTAGTATTAACAAAATCCATCAATGTATGACAAAGTTACAGGCCAGACACGAAATTTCACACAGATTCAGTGTTGTCAAACAAACTCAAAGTGTGACCTTGACCTTTGAGGTACGCATGGTTGATCTTACATGTGACACGTTGTAATGTCGTGCCGATGAATTGAGCAAAGTGTTTTTTGAAATTTATCCGTTAGTGACAAAGTTTAAGACCGGACACGGAATCTCAATTAGACTGAAAGCACATCAAAACAAAGTTAAATTATGAGCTTGACGTTTGAAGTGGGATTATGGGTGTAACATGCGACACATCGTCATGTTATGTTAATCATTTGTAGTTTAGTATTAACACATTCATCTATACACGACAAATTCAGAGGCCAGACACGAAATCTCAAAGAGACTGAAAGTGTTGTCCAAACAAACTTAAAGTGTGACCTTGACCTTTAAGGTACGGTTATGGGTCTTTCTAACATCATGTCATTATGCTGATTATTTGTAGCAAGTATTTACAAAATCCATCTATGAATGACAAAGTTACAGGCCGGACACCAAATCTGACACAGACTCAAAGTGTGACCTTGACCTTTGAGGTACGGGTGTGGGTTCGACCTCGCGTCATGTCGTCATGTTATGTTGATCATTTGTAGCAAAGATATCAACAAAATCCATCTATGCATGACAAATATACCGGACGGACGTTGCGATTTCTATATGCCAGCCAAAAAAAAAATGGTGGTGAGGGGGGGGGGGGGGGGGGATAAAAATATCACGTGCAAGACCCACATACGTACCTTCAAATATCATTATGTATAATAGAGATGTATAGGAGTTACGCTCGTGTCCGTCCGGCCCGTCCATTTATGGATGGACAATCTTTGTTATCACTATTTCTACGCAACCGTTGGCCGAAATTCAATAACGTTACAAAGTGACTTACAGACATTTTGTTGTGGTTGCTATTTGTCGACAACCATCGGCTGGAATTCAATGGCACTTCAAAATAATGATTGGTACCAAGCCTAGTTTATGCATAATTGTTTACTGTGTCAAAGCAGGCAGAAAAAAGGGTGCATTAACTGTGTAAAGGCACCGTCTGGGGGGCTGCATTCATCACCTTTAGTGTTATTTTAGTTTATTTGGACTCATTTTGTTTTTGGACTGACTTAGGGGTATGCTTACATCATATATATGGATAGAGATATTGATCTTGGCATACTTATTTATTGAATGAGGCCTCATATAGACTATCCTAGAACCCGATACCTCCCGAATCTGATCTATTACCCTCATTGAAAAGGTTAGAAATTCTATGTCTGTTCCACAATCATAATACTGAAGCGCTACTAAAATAGGACGTCATTTAAACTTTCACTGAAGCAATTGAACAATGCACCTGCTCAAATGTATCGTTCCAAAACATTGCTATTTAACAGACCCCCATCGTAAGAGCTGGGTCCGTTCTACAGACTAGAATCTATAAATTCATGTCCACCGATATATTCCAAATGAACGTAGTCTAAGAATAACAAGTTACATACAAATATCAATTTGTTTGTTTTTACACTTGTCATCTTCTACAAATGTGTGTTTGAAAATGGTGATTGTACGACTGAATTTAATTCAGGAAAAAATCAAACGCACTTATTTTCGAAAATCCTAAGATTGAACAGCGTATCTCGGCCATTTCCGCCATTTGAAAATTTTGAACATCGTTGGAAATGACCAAAGTTGTTGTTCCGATCGGTCATTATGTCCCTGCGTATTTAGTCAGAAAGATAGAATATATTTGTAGACGTTAGAATAGGGTGGGGGTCAAATTAATTTGTATAAATTGTTTCAGCTCGACTGCGAAGTGAGCTCAGAAGTTGTATGAACCAATCTCGAATCCGCTTGCTGGGTAAAACTAGTACTGAGTATTGTTTTGAGAGGTCATTGTGTCATACTGGGTATCAACCTGCAACATCTAGCACGAGTGCCAAACATGCTCTCCACTTCATTATCACACGCTTCGCTATTTAGGTCATAGTTCAACCGCTGACCGCACATGTATGTGACCGGCGGTCGTTGGAGAAAGTATGACAACGCGATCGTGTGAAGGGATTTTGGGTATATACAGTTTCCGTATAGTATTATCAAATATAATTGCAGAACAGGATTCTGTAACGATACAGTACAAAACGTATTAACGGAACATGAAAACGATCATGACAAAACTACTAGTAATTCACGTGACATACATTTCATACAATACAACCAGGTAATTTAACAACACAAGTGATGCCTTGCCACGTTGATCAGCAAGTAGTGAACTACATGTATTGACTAAGAATAAATATTGCCGGAGTTATTAGAGTATTGTCTTTTTGGTGTCAGAAGAAAAGTGCATAGATTGTTAGTTACTAACTTCAAAACACAAACAAATGAAACAGACTATAGTATACTCTACATATGTTAGAGTGCTTGTAGCCAGGAGGCTCGCAGCTATAATTAAAAATACACAATGTGGCCAAAAGTAAGCCCTGATCACATGTAACGGAAGCAGAAGAAAACATGCTCCATAACAAAACTTTCACAAAATAACCTTTATGTATAGGATTGCATATTTAAAACATTCAGTTAATTATTTATCATTGAATACATGAATTGCATACTGTGCCTCTTTAAAAACGTATTTGTTTCAGTAACGGGTGGTACTACACTAGATAGATGAAAACAACACATGGCGGGATAAGAAAACGCAAATAGGGTTTAGAAGGGACTTACTGTGAAATGGAAAAAGTGATACAATGCAGGACGCACCAAATAATTATGAAACAGCTTTAGTAAGCAACCAATAACATCCAGACAACAATTACTAGAGGATATGGATATATATATATATACATTGGCGCTAATATTTTGCATTTTCATATCTCTTCCTGTGCTATAGTTCCATATCTCTTGTATGTACATTGTAGTTAAGACTGTCCAAAGTTTTTCAAACTAACACAAATACATAAGCAGCAGTAGAATAAATTGCATATAATAACATGAGGTACGTTTGACAAATCTGGCTAGCCTCCATGTTGAAAAAATACCAAATGTTCAATAAGCACTTCTCGGACATAAGTACCATACAATGAATGCATATAAAAAGTTGTCTTGTTAGAAAACCTGTTGTTTTGACGTTTGCAGAACTACTAGATGGAGCTTTAGACCGATGTCAATCGCCGATTGGAGTACCTTGACACGAAGCTTGTCTTAGACCTAATGACAAAGAAAAGGGCATCGTCTCATATGTGTATATTAGAGATATAAAGCTAAAATGGTGGAACACATGTACACGTAAGAGAAGAGTGTTGCCCCATTGACGGTGGGTTCGATCCCTAACACAGACATGTGTTGTTTCCTTAGTAAGGAACAGTGTATGTGTAATATACAGTAGAACTTCGGTGGCTCGAACCTGGCAGGACTGAACAAAGTAGTTCAAGTTAAGGGTTGTTCGAGCCTGGTATTGTTCAGCATCATACCATACATGTACATGTAATGAGCATACGGGTTAAAGTGTCTTGCTCAAGGATTCATAGCCAAGGCGGATGATCGAACCTACAGTATTTTCTTTCATATTTTATGTATAATATAAAAGGGTTAACTGTAAACTTTTGAACTAGTATACGTCATTTTATGAACTAAAAATAGTACAATACAGTTAGCATCATTATTTTATAAATGTTTTACATTTTCAATGGATTCATATAGTAAAAGCTTTCAGCTTAAGGGAAAATATATTTTAAACGCTGTAGTTGTAACTAATTATTGCTATATTAAGATACAACGTTAATTACAGTTCCTGCAATAAACGATTTCCTTCCAGGACAATACAGAAATAAGTTAGAAGAATAGACAAATAATAACAGCAATAAACAAAGCATATACTAAGTTCAAATAGTATTGTTTAATTACAAGAACAGTTTTAACTCACTTTTTGAGATAAATAAGGAGAGCTTCTGTACTAACCCCGGTGACGGCGTTTTCTACGTGTACAGTGTTTAGTCATGCTCATATATCGCAGTAACCTGTAGCGTTACTAATGTATTCACTGATACAAAGGTTGGGGAATGCGGGTTACTCCATTTTGAATTGAAGCAAAAGTATTGCATTTTTGTTTATGTATCCATTTATGCTTTTGTATTTTGAACATAACAAATGATGAAAGATCTCGGTAACTACAAGTCTGACACAAATGTAACTTCACCTGTTTTTTCATAACCATCAAATGAACTTAATGAGAAATTGGGATAACTTAAATTGGCAGAATTTATTAAAGGAACTCAATGGGATGGTTGCTACCTATACATATATGAAATTTTCTTGTGGTAACGGTCTCAGTGGGATACGTGGGATAGCTTAGACTTATGAACCGTTTTATATTTGGTTCATTTTGTTGGTAAGATTCATCTAAGTAATCACTAGTCATTCAATGAAATGCACGTAAGTTTATCTTCAGTTCCATAAAGAGGACACATGGTATAACGGTATAACTTGGCTTTGACGTCAAGTAGCATTTAAGCCTCTTTGATTATTTAGTAATTTGCTTGCACAGTAACTACTAGTTATACATGAATCAAATACCTATGTCTCTTCTGTCATAAGGGGCACAAGTTTGATAACTCTGTTAAACGACATTAAGCCATTTTAATGTTCCTGTAGCCTGAAGGGCTTCTCGGCAACATATAACTAGGCTTATGTTTTTCATCACCCGATGGAAACTCAAAATTTGGCTTTTAATCCTTATATTTACAATATATTTTCCAACTATCTTAGATAAAATTATTACGTTATTTTTGCCATTTTGACACTAAAAAAGCAAATTATATGCAATAAACCGAAATGCCAATATGAATGCAACGGCGACGTACACATACTGAATAACTTGCGGCAAACGTCATGTGTACCTAACGGCAATGTGACGTCTCACCAGCAAAACAAAATTGTGCAGCCAATGAAATGCAAAGTGATCCTTTTTAGCTCCTGCAAATGTTTTTTTATATAGTTCATTTAGGCTGGTTGCAATAAAAATGTAAACAATTATATAATGTTCATGCTGTAAAATTATACGTATGAGAGATGAAATATGTTTAAACCAACAGAACGTTGTTTCATTAAACGGGAAAGAGATGGGGGTACTCTTACTGATCCACAAAGGTTTCTAACCTTCTGACCGGCGAACAGACATATGCATGATGCCGCATGTGTAAGTTAATAGTGTTGATAGGCTACTTTTATTGATACCGTCTCGTGATGACGGGAGATATTGCGAGTCTGGCTGCACCCACAAATGTAGTTTAAACTCCCTAGTAGCAGATTTGGTGCTGGACTCCTGTAATCACATTTTTTGTATTTGTTGTACTTATCATCATTAGTCTATATAGAATTATCTGACACAAAAACAACCTTTAAAGCACGTATATTAGATTGATTAAGTCGATGGAGCTCTGATTTCTCCTGTTGAACATTTTTTATCATATAATTTCTTGTTATTTTATGAAGAACATGCTGTGCAGTTACCGACTCAGTCAATGGAAGAGGATACAATATAACAAAAACCCTTCTGATTAGTTAGACCAGTTGTCGAAACATCAAGATGCATACGATGCACACATTACTTGCAACAAGCATCTATTTGATGAATTGCCAACATGTATAGAATTTGTCATAATTATTATAAATACACGTGAGACTAAACAAACTCTGACATAATTATCCTTCAGCTCATTTATGGCAGAAGTGAAACCAGGCCAAAGGGAAACCAGAAGCATTAAACTTTAGTTTTTAACAAAAAAAATACATAAAACCATAAAAGCTCGAAATTAACAAAAAGTTTAATGTAAGGTATCAAATACGTTTTTGTCTTTAAGCTGGTATTTCAGAAGGATCTGATGACAATGGTTGTTGGAAACTTCATCCTTATGTCCATGTTGACGTGTTCTCTTGAATGCATGCGCTTAATAACGTTTATTATTTAAACCATTTCACAATTGAGGTTATGAACCTTGTTGGATTTAAATTTATTTTTTTACTGTAAGCTAGTAGGCTGTGACAGCATATCGAGGGAGTCACATAACAACTCAGAAGCCCGTCATTGTCTGCAGCAGAACGGCTCACATATGTATAGTTTAGTTTTTGTAAGTGTATGTCTGTATATATTATATATCATATATCATGTCTGAAAGAGACGCCCGAAAAGACGCGAGTACAATTTAACTCTACGTGTTTTGAAATGGGTTGAATTAAAAAATTGAAATGAACACTCATCAGTAAGAATTTTTATTTCTTTATATATGATTATGCAAACAGTGCCGATGAAAAATATTAAGTGTGATAACGCTCAGAATATTTGAAGGTAATTTTTACTACAAATGATAAAAAAGCAATAAAACGTCACAACTTAATGTGAGTTTTCTTAAAAATAATGAAACAAATTTAAGGACCATACACACAATCATCTGTGATGGTTAAATAATTACGCCTTAGATCACTCGGTTACTGTAACTGAACTGTCTCGCAATAAACGCACTAACTATTACTTAACCATTCCAATATACATGTAAACAGCTGACTGGTATCATTTAGGTCAGAAAAATACCTGTATTTAAGGTTAACTGACCGACACTAACATTGAGTCCCAATCCTAACATTTTGTTTGCATCTAAAACAAGAAACATTTGAAAGTACGAAAAGCTGCGGAAAGAGCCTGCTTAATATATATAAAAAATTATATTTTTATTGTTCCTTATTGATTTACTATCACAATCAGTTTTTTATGCCCCTCGCCCAAAATAAAAAAAAATGAGGTGGCATATAGTTATCTAAGCGTCTCAATACACTTTAATATACAAACGATGATATTTTCATTTTACAGCTTTCAGCATTTGTAGTTCATGCTAACAACACTTTATGGCAGGCGACATAGTAGTTCACAACTTTACCGATAAAATCAATGCCAGTCTCCGGATTCACCAACATAATACTCAAATGCTTAAAAATACAAGGAGCCAGGTGATTATGATTTTAGACTGGTTCCAATAAAACTGCATATGATTTCATTGATATTGATTATATAAATTGAAAATAACCAGTCGCAACTTAGAGTATTAAAGTTAAATGTTGATGAATCCTTCATAAAATTGATATACTGGCGACACAAATACAATATGAATCCTTCTTAAAATTGCAACTCGATCAACAGTTAACATTTGAAACGAATACTTTTTATTTTAAACGCGATAAACTAGAAACATTTACTATATAACTCTTGAAAAACAAGCAAACAACAATTGATGAAAAACGAAAAACATTACAAAGTAATTGATTACCTGTAGACATGCCTGTTTTTTGTTGTGTAGCAAATGTCCGTAATCAAATTAGTATTTAAGTACGTTAGTAGGTGGAGTATTATATCAGTCTTTAGTACGGACGCAGCTCTGCCGATTGGGTCCGTCATATAGCAATGTTTGGGAAAGCTGCATTTGAGCACGTTCATTGGTCAGTTGTTTCAACTGAAAGTTTGATGACGTCACAGTACATTAAGTGTTCAACTGCTATGAATTGTTGGACATGCATAGAATTCCTTGCTATTTCATTGTTGGTTAATAGACCTGATAAAAAAAACGGTGCAGGCTCTCCCCGCAAAGTAGACCGTTACACAGCAGTAAAATACAAACACGCTGATTGGTCAGTTACTTCAGGGGAAGTTGAACCACCTGGCAATTTGCAATAAATTGTGGAAAATGCAGGTAATGACCTGCTTTTACGTAAGGGTACTAAAACAAATTGTCAGGACTCTCCTGAAGCATCGATTGAATAGTTGATTCTCTTCCATCAATCAATTTCAATCCTTGAAAGTAAAATAGTGTTAATTTGCTACGAAGCCATCACTTGAATTATAAACCAATCAAATCGTGTTTATACCAAGCATGTGTCTGACAGTGTAAACAAAGTGACAGCGAGACATTTCTAAAATAAATTAATAAAACTGACATTATTTAAAGTGGCAGAAACATTGTCTAATCCCATTGCTATTGTTTTTTTAAAAATGCAATGCGTTGTAAAATTGATGAGAGTTTTGTAATTTTATGAAGTAAAATCATGAGGTGAAATCAAACATTGACGTTTCACTGACCTGTCACAGCTCGATATTAATGATCATCACTCGCTCCGATACAGTCTGTATATTACAAGTTTCCAATCACCGAACAGTCGATTTGTTTACATGAAGTTTTACGCGCCCTTCTTTCAGATAGAAAATTACTCAATTTTTAAGCAGATGGTGGGTTTTCATTTGGCCGTGGCACCTACGCCCATGTTACTACGTCATCTTTTGAGTCAGAGTAAAAATCCCGAAACGCTCACCAATTTTGCAATGCGTTATATATGTCCTTTGCATCCAGCAAAAAATAAATCTTATATACAGCAATATATATATTAGTGGTATAAGTTCAGTATGCCATAATGTTTGGAACAATCGGTTTAAACCACGGTTATTTTTACAAATGGTATACTTAAATTTAACGCCAAAAATCGTAAAAAATTGACATAAAGTTAAAACTTCAAGATCTAAATAAAGGCATTTTCATTATTATATTTTCTAGATAAATATGCAAAGGCCAATACATGATAATTGAGATTAATTCATTTAAACATCATTAACACCATTACACGCGCCACATTTTCCTTTTCCATGCAGCCGAAACCTTGACTAAGGAAACTTCGTTAATACACGTTATCAAAATAAAGTTTAAAGATGTATCGATTCATACGCAGGCCTAACTGGTACATGTTTTATATTACAAATAGATGACGGACAGTGGTTTAGTAATGATAATAAACAGTAACAGTAGTAGTTCCATGATATATCATGTAAACAAGCAATTTTAGTATTTAAGGCCATACAAAAGTACATTTTTGGAAAAGTCACTGTTTGGATACTTTACCAGTCAGACAAGAAAAACCGTCAGAACTTTGTGAAATTTAATTTAACCTTTTGGATTTAATATATATTTTGATATTATTTGATATTTTTAGTATAGTTTTATTATCTAAGTTTATAGTCTGTTTTTGACACCGCTTTTAAAGTGTAATTTTAGTGAATCGTATACATTGATTTCGATTATATACATATCTTTGAAGCTTTTTACTTATAAAACTGTGTGACTTTGAAAATAAACTGATATAAATCTTCAATTTTTCACCTATATGTACTTCTATACCATTAATTCATCTTCAATAGCCCTCGATGGCATAAAATGACGCTAAATATTCATTCATTTATTCATCTTCAATAATCAACGCTCACGGACGTTACGTTGGCGACAATCAGCTAATTTCGTTACGTAATAGTGTTTATGCCATTCAAACAACAAAATACATATACTCAATTATCGGTCCTTTTTATTCCCAAATGATAACAGACCCGACTCGGGAGATGTGAGATACTGGGATAGACCAGGTGAAGAGCTCATGAAATATTACTCGTTATTTAATAGCTATATAACAAAATCGTGTACTGAAATAAGCTAAGCAGTGAAGCGTCCAGCGTGCAAATACCAGCTCAAAACTTGACATCAAACAATTACTTTATGAGAGCGTCAATCAGTTAATGTTAACACCATTTTCAACACATAGCACGATTTATATAGCATATCCAGTTCGGTGGAAACATACCTCAGAATGAATCTGAGTAGAAGCACCGACCTTCCGCATTTAACTGATAACGTTCTTGTATACAGTATTTGGACCGAGCATGACTCGGAACCCGATCTCAGCGAAGAGAGGTAGGTGGTCATTTAACGACATCTCGATCGCAGAGGACCACCATTAAGTGGTTAAAGATCGATAATAAATAAAAGAAAATGGCATTAAAATCCTTTACCTTTAGACGAATGTTTATATCGTGTCTAGGTCACTTATTAAATTTGACAGCAGAGCCATGAAAATCGTTAGTGAAATCTGAATTGATCTATGGACGGACAAGTATAAAATGCCTAAAATTCATGGACCATATACCTGATTGATAGTTACGTCAGGAGTATATATAGAGAGGTTATCATGTTAACTATTGGTTTTGGACGATGCTATAGCGCTTAGCAAAATCTGCGTGTGTTTATCTTGTTTGTCAGAAAGTTCTTTTTTAAAATAATTCATTTCTTTCCTTTGGCCAGAAATATTCTTTTCTATACCATCTACTCTTTGTTCAATGTGTTCTAATCTTTCATTCAACAACCTTGCATGGTTGGTAGTGTTATTTGCAACAGTGTCCTCTTCCATCGGTGACTGAAAAAGTTTCAGCTGCTGATTAAGATCGAGCGCTTCAAGAATGGGCAATATTGGCGTCACAAAAACAGTAGTCTTATCTGACGCTCCCCCACTGACTATTCCTATAGCTTGTAAGTATTCCGAGTCATCCATCTTAGCTAATACTAAAGCCCCAGAATCCCCATGGTCAGCAAAGGGCAATGGTCCTGTGGGAACTACCATAATCTGATCATGAAGGCAAAATCCGAATTTATTTTCAAATTCATTGAATGTCGATTTTCGAATACTTGCACCTTGTAAAACAAAGCCTCCTCTTGTCAATCCGGTTTGTGATCCGTATTTAAGTAAAGTAGCATCTTTCAACTTCGTGTCAACTGGATGGTATATATCGCCCGACATAAACGTCATGGGTTCGCCGACTGTGTAACCTTTAATAGGAATAAATGCATGAGTGAGCAAACAAAAACATCCCATACACATACTATATGCTAATTAATGGACTACGGACTTAAAAAAACCTTTCAAATGGTATCAAGTTTTAACAATCAGTATTTTTATCAACCCACATTTCTTCCAAATTGCAAAACATTCAACAGTGGCATATCCAGAAGAGTTTACAAGAGTACAATTACATGCATTTTAGATTAAACCCGTTTCATTAAAAGTATAATATACTCTAACGTTATGAAGAATATGCTTTAATATTATATAACTTATTTGGCACAAAACAGATAGGGAATTGATCCAATATTGTAGACCATTGATAAGACCCTAACCGAATTGGAAAAGCACATGCAACTGTTATAAGAGCAGTTCAAGTTGAAAATCATTGTATACAAACGTTTGTTTAGTACTTTTACGATCGGCGTTAAGAATTTCAAGCTATCCGTCACTATCCATATCTCTCTTTGAAGTTGGTTACAATGATATACACGTGAATGCATTGATGGTGTAGTTTTCGATAAGTTAGGGAGTCGGCAAAATACTATCACATAAGCTTGATACGCATATTCTCCAATATTTTAATGTTAGGACATCCACCATATAGTTACAAATTTAACTCTGTTATAAAAATATTTATGAACAATCACAAACTGTTAAATTGACACAGACTTCAATATTTATAGCATATACATATAACTTATTAGCCTTAAACTGTACATGTATTGCCAATAATCCAAATATTAACCCGATGCTTAATGATGAAGGTAATGAATCATTGGGGGGGGGGGGGGGGGGGGGGGGGGGGGGGGGAGTGGAAGGGGAATACTGGCCTCTCATTGTAGCGAATGAGGGTCTATATATCTGTCTATTGTTATCGTAAGGTAAATGGTTGTCCGAGGCATCATTGATGCTTAAGTGTGAAGGATTGCGGACACAATATATAAACGTTATTATCAATGAGTACAGATCGGTCAAAATCAAGCAACCCATCTGTTAATTTGCATAACACGAAATATCAGATGTAAAAATCTTATGCGCTATTGTGAAACTTCTTCGTTCAATTTGCGATGGAACTTACCGCATAAGGGATATTTAATAGTTTAGGGCAATGATAGCACGACATACCTGTGTAATTCGTGCACTTACTAGGTATGTAATAACTAATCTGCTATCAAACCATAAAATACATTTATACATGTAAACTAATGAAAATATGCACATCATGAATTAATGGAGGAGATATTTCTTGATCGAATTCCCAAAAAATTCAGTTTAAAAACTTGAAACAAGCAGAATAGTGATTAAAGTGCGCCGTACTCAAATGTTTAGATAAACAATATAGCATGACATAGTTCCTTAGCAAATTCAACCCTATTGGATAGAGTATTGAATGGTAAATGTTTAAAAAAACATATAGGAACGACATATATTTGCAAATGACACGAAACTAATTTTTCTCAAAGCAACAAAGATCGTGAGACAAATTATATATAATTAAATATTAGGAACAATATATGTCAATGATCTCTAAATGCAATGGGTTAATGTATTGTTAATACTTTTACTCATATACCAATCTGATTTCGAACATACGTGTACGTGGATATGAAATGAATATTTATTGAACGTTTCGTCGGGCAATTAGCGTTAAAAGGAGTCAACGACTTTCTAATTTTATATACGGTAATCATAAAATGATTATTTATGATCAGGCACTTGAGAGATTTAATAATTACTTTTCCTTTTAAAATTAGTACACTGACCCAATATGAAAACTTTACATCGACTTCAAAAACGTCTCTTTTGCTGATAAATATATATTCAGGGTTAAAAAGTTTTCATTGAAGCTTTATGGCTATATAAGTGTTTCTGTGTAATTACTGGAAAAATCAGACATCGCATGTTTTTTTCTGATCATTTGAGTGAAGGGTCAAAATGAAAATTCCAGAACAGCGAAAATGATCATTCAACATTTGAAAAAGACATAAAGTGCTGACTAGGTGCAATAACTGAATATTTTTAAAACGTCAGTAACCAGTTTGGGCTCAGTTTTTACGAATGCATTCCTGAATACATCATCTGAGTGAACTTACGTAACGCTAAATGAGCGTATTTGGAATACGTTGCCATTCCAACAAAAGAACATTTTGGAGATTCATGTATGGTATCAATTTAATGTTTGTACCTAACCCACGATCCAGTTCATTTGATACGTGTTCTATGAGACTCAGGCTAGGGGATACAGAGACATTGCCACTGGTTTCGCGTGTATTGCAAATGACGTCGTGCCCATAATAGTTTGGTGGCGTGCTGTCGGAATCTCAACAGTGTATGGCCGACAAGCACGAATTGGTACATGGTTTTATCTCAAACGGTTTATGATCGTCTGTGCATGAACACTGTAGCGCCAAGGAGTACGTGTTGCGGGTAAGAAACTATTACGTAGGTGAGTCGACGTAAAAGCGCGTTGAGTACGTAAAGTTGTTGCACGTACGCGACCGGGTCTGACACGATATCTGACATATCCAGTAGTATTTATTGTACCGGTTCGCAAGAATATGAATAGTTTATCTTGAACAGCCAAAATGACGTGCAACGGTATTTACCAATGACCCGACCCGGAGCATACAAAGACCCCGATTTCTCCCAGTTTCAGAAAGACGTGGCATTGCTAAATAAAAGTGTGTTTTTTAAATACAACTTTAAGGTTTTTTATCAGTGCTAAGCAACACATGATTACTTGTCGCTGTAAATTATGTAAGTGAAAAACCGGATGCTGCGCACGTGCACAGTAAGAAAAACGTTATTTGTGCTCGGACGCATGAATACTTGCAATACAGCAATTAAATCCTGATAGCCATGTATAACACGTTTCGGAACATGTATGACGCAAACTCATCGAAGCCAATATTGACCTTAATTTAATTGCGAAGTACAAAGTCTCACAAATTCCACCATTGACTTTGGAGAGGCCAAAAATCATTTTTGAACTTTGTAACAACAAAAAAGCTGAAAACAGACAAGTCCATATTTTAAAGTAAATTTAATGAGATCCGATCGTCTTACAATCATTATTGTCATATATAAACAGATGGTTTTAAAGATGGAGACACCATGGTCCATGGCTGCAGCTGCTGTTAAAGGACAGCACACTTCAAAGAGCCGATTACCAAACGGAGTCTCCATCTTTTCAGCTGAACTCAAAGCCATTGGTTTTGCATTGACTTATATTAATGAATCTGATAAAAAAAACAGTTCGTTATATTTTCTGATTCATTTTCATCTCTTCAAGCCCTTGTATTTCAACTTTTAAATAAATATCATTTATTATGCAAAGATAACATTATTATTTTCTTCTGGCCTCCTGGAAACGTTACAGCTAATTATATAATATCTGCAGAAGACATTATATCTAATGAGGCGATAACTTGTACAGAGGTCAAAGAGGTCAATGCTCAGAGGTCATTATATTACATATAAATATTGTGAATAAAACATACGTGAATACAATCAAATAAGAGTCTATGATATGCCTTTTATATTGATTCACGTCATCAAACGCCTGCTGATGTATTTGCTTGAAATGCGTAACCCACATGTGACAAAGAACTAATGGTTGTGACTTATGCTATAATTAGTCTTTATTAGAATATATTAAAGATTGTATAGTAATAGAACAGCAATTATTTAAACACATTATCCATACCAAAGAGATGTTTTCATATGATGTCAATATTATGTATGTGTATCTGTAAAAATTCACGTTTACCATGTGTTCAACACGTATTACGAAGCATACATTACTGAAATGAAATATTTGAAATATTGTCGGTGTAAAAAGAAGTGAAAAACTAGAGCAAACTTTGATATAAGGCGTTAATTGCTTTAATAGTATATGTTCGTTTCCCAATCAGTCAATAACCTAAACCTCTATGGATAACTTATAAAGCGGGGCGTTAGTCTAATAGAGTGTTGACCACTCAAGCCAGAGGTTGCGGGTTTGATCCCCAGCTCGACCCGATGCCTCTCATAAAACAGCACTCAGTACTGGTTCTACCCAGGAAACGGACTCGAGAGTGGTTCATATTAGCTCTGAGTTTTCATCGCAATCGAGCTAAAATAAATTAGTATAAACTAAAGTATATTAGGACATATTTTATGTTTTTGTGTTCATCTCTATTTCTTGGATACTGTTTTACCATTTTTTTGGGGTATATAGTTTTGTATTGAGCCCAACCACACTCAATTCAACATTTTCTTCGGATAACATGACCTCTGCGCGTGATTAACTTTGATTCCGTTCATGTTTTCTTCATTGAAAAACTGACAGATGAGATGCTATGGTATTGCATCTCTGATTTGATGTTATTTGTCTAGTTCTGACCTTGCATTACTACATCAACGTGTCCATATTGTGTGACAATGCGATATAGGCAAAACATTCGATCACGGCGGTAATATCCTGTTCTTACATAACGATTATAAATAGTCATTTAAACCGTTCATGTGTATGTATGTGGTTTGTTTGTTTTTTGTTTAATTTACACATGGCAATAGTAATGCTCATTATCTTGTGATCTATGTTTACGACAGTCTGCAAAGACGTACCATTCACAGGCAATCACGGCCGCTTATTTATTGTATTGTTTTTTCATAATAAATTGTTTCAGTATCATGTCAATTATATAAATGCATTGTATAATATATATGTTTTATAAGTTCTACTGATTATAAAAGTAATGATCCACGGGGTAAGGGGGTCGGGAGTGGGTTGGGGGGGGGGGGAATATTACCAGCTTTGAAAGTATTAAAGGCCAAGACTATTACCGGCTATGGAAGTATTAAAGGCCAAGAATATTACCGACTATGAAAGTATCTAAAGCCATGAATATTACCGGCTATGGAAGTATTAAAAGTCAAGAATATTACCGGCTATGAAAGTATCTAAAGCCATGAATATTACGGGCTATGGAAGTATTAAAGGCCAAGACTATTACCGGCTATGGAAGTATTAAAGGTCAAGAATATAACCGGCCATGGACATGGAAGTATTAAAGGCCAGGAATATTACCGACTATGAAAGTATTAAAGGTAAAGAATATTACCGTCTATTGAAGTATTTAAATCCAAGAATATGACCGGCTATGGTAGTATTAAAGGCCACGAATATTTCCGACTATAGAAGTATTAAAGGCAAAGAATATTACCGGTTATGGAAGTATTAAAGGTCAAGATTATTACCGGCTACTGAAATATTACAGGCCAAGAATATTACCGGCTATGGAAGTATTAAAGACCAAAAATATGACCGGCTATGGAAGAATTAAAGCCAAGAATATTACCGGCTATGGAAGTATTAAAGTCCAAGAATATTACTGGCTATGGAAGTACTTAACTCCAAGAATATTACTGGCTATAGAAGTGTTTAAGGTCAAGAATATTACCGCTATTGAAGTGTTTAAGGTCAAGAATATTACCGGCTATGGAAGTATTGAAAGTCAAGAATATTACCGGCTATGGAAGTATTAAAGGTCAAGAATATTACCGGCTATTGAAGTATTAAAGGCCAAGAATAATACCGGTTTGGAAGTATTAAAGGGCAAGACTATTACCGACTACGAACATATAAAAGGCCAAGAATATTACCGGCTATGGAAGTATTAAAGGCCAAGAATATTACAGGCTATGGAAGTATTAAAGGCCAAGAATATTACAGGCTATGGAAGTATTAAAGGCCAAGAATATTACAGGCTATGAACATATTAAAGGCCAAGAATATTACAAGCTATGGAAGTATTGAAGGCCAATAATATTACCGGCTATGGATGTATTAAATCCAAGAATATTACCGACTACGAACATATAAAAGGCCAAGAATATTACCGACTATTGAAGTATTAAAGGCCAAGAATATTACCGGCTATGGACGTATAAAAGGCATAGATTATAAAAGTAATGATCCACGGGGTAAGGGGGTCGGGAGTGGGTTGGGGGGGGGGGGGGGTGGTGGGAAATATTACTAGCTTTGAAAGTATTGAAGGCCAATAATATTACCGGCTATGGAAGTATTAAAGGCCAAGAATATTACCGACTACGAACATATAAAAGGCCAAGAATATTACAGGCTATGGAAGTATTGAAGGCCAATAATATTACAGGCTATTGAAGTATTAAAGGCCAAGAATATTACAGGCTATGAACGTATTAAAGGCAAAGAATATTACAGGCTATGGAAATATTAAAGGCCAAGAATATTACCGGCTATGGAAGTATTAAAGGCCAAGAATATTACCGGCTATGAAAGTATTAAAAGCCAAGAATATTACAGGCTATGAACGTATTCAAGGCCAAGAATATTACAGGCTATGGAAGTATTAAAGGCCAAGAATATTACAGGCTATGAACGTATTAAAGGCCAAGAATATTACAAGCTATGGAAGTATTGAAGGCCAATAATATTACCGGCTATGTATGTATTAAATCCAAGAATATTACCGACTACGAACATATAAAAGGCATAGAATATTACCGACTATTGAAGTATTAAAGGCCATATAATATTACCGTCTATGGAAGTATTAAAGTCCATGAACATTATTGGCTATTGAAGTATTAAAGGCCATGAATATTACCGGTTACACAAATACTATAGCAATGGGCATACCAATACAGTATGACCGAGACATACACCGACCATAAACTAAAAGTTCAAGTATAGTATGTGCAAGATCGTACCAGTATGACAAATTCAATACTTTACAATTCAAGAAACATTTTCCTCCTTAACGTTGTATAATAGATGTATGAAGCAACATCATGAAGAGTTTTTACATTCTGACTTGCTAAAAAGTTTATGATCATTCTACTAGTACTATATTGTCCAGGTATATATACTAGCGGAAAAAAGAAACTGTGCATGGGTATAATATGCTATAACTTAGGAGATATATAAGAAATGGCAAAAAAAATTCAACAGGGTTTTATCTGACCTTTATTTAACATCAGTTCAATTGATATGGTTATTGCATCAGCAGCGTCTTGGATAGAGATCAGTTTTCAGAGACATTCTCTAAACAAAGTTCATCTCATCAATACCGTGTATGTCCACCATTTGAATCGATGCATGCTTGGCAACGACGCCTCATTGATACGACAAGTGTGCTGAAAAATGCCTGGGGAATACCATTCCAGATTCTCACAAGCGCACGTGACAGGTCAGGTAACGTCAACGGCTGATTTTGGAGGCGACGTAAGAGACACTGCATCTCATCCCACACGTGTACTATAGGCGACATATCCGGTGACATAGCAGGCCAAGGCAACACATTCACATTGTTCTGGATCAAGAAGTCGGTGACGACCCGCGTGATGTGCGGGCGAGCGTTATCCTGTTGCAGCGTGGCGTTACGTTGCTGCACAAATGGAAGGACGTGAGGCCGTATGATTTCATCACGGTATCTGATGCCTGTAAGTGTGCCGTCCACAACCACAAGAGCTGTTCTGCCACGGGATGAGATGCCACCCCACACTATGACACTACCTCCGCCGAATAGACGTCGTTGAATCACACAACTGTCATGGAAACGTTCACCAACACGACGGTACACTCTATGTAAAACGACCGTCGCTCTGTCGAGATGAAACCTGGACTCATCCGTGAAAAGAACACGTGCTCAGTCCTGTTGCGTGAAGTGTATGTGTTGTCTACACCAGGCAAAACGTGCTACACGATGACGTTGCTGGAGAACAGGACGTATGGCTGGACGTCGTGGACGTATGCCTCGTTAAAGCAATCGATTACGTACCGTTCGGGGACTAATTCTTCTAAGGCCAGGAATACTTCTAGCCGTCAAAGTAGCAGTTCTGAGTCGTTCACGGAGATGAACGACCCGGATGTACGTATCCTGGCGATTAGACAATACGCGTGAACGTCCTGACCGAGGCCGGTCTCTGTTGGTCCCAAACTGTTGGTACCGTCTCCACAAGGCGTTTACAGTATTTCGGTGCACACCAAATTGTCTGGCAACGTAAGTATGACGTACACCAGCTTCAATCATGCCTACGGCGCGGCATCTGTCAGTTTCATTCAGCCTTGGCATGGCGTATCAAAGACATTTTTCAAAATTATGCTGGTTTTGTGTCTTACAGGTATCAACACTATGCTTTTACACAGGTTTAGGTGACAAACGTGTTTGCGATTGACTGCTGGCCGAAAAAAAAACGTGAAAACGAAGACGTTGGCCAGACAGACAAACTACCCGTGCAACTCATGCACTGACCAGTGTAAATGACCGAGAGGGATACAAAACTTACCTGTGTAAAGTTTCAAGCTTTAATTTATAAAATTGAGCTATACACGAACATTTTACACATGCACAGTTTCTTTTTTCCACTAGTATATAATGAACGCAAATCTGCGTCTATATAACAGACAAGAATAAAATGCAATTCATTTTCTACTTGATTGAGTGAACAAACTTTACAAATGCTTTCATTCCTAGGGATGTTATAATACCTTCCTCTTTCCACTCCCAAGCTATGTACGCCAGTTCTAAAATGTGCAAAACAATGTCTAAATTTCCTAACATTAAATATAGAAACATAAGCTCCTTTCCCATAAAATGGTTTAATATGCCCCATGCCATGGGGAATTAACCACGATCAAATAAGCAATGAAAAAGTCGGACGAGTAACGGCATGATTATATATCTTGTGTATGTTTAAAGAATGCTGGAGGGATTTGATCCTGTCCTGCCGACTTGTCAGTTTTAAGTCCACGAATGCCCATTGCTATTTCGTCTTTCGTTATTTCTCCGTTACATATATCGTCAAGGACTTCCTTCGTCTATATCATCATAATATAGTAATATACTAATATAGTATATTTTCTGGATCGTTAACAAGTTCACCCTTAAATAAACTTTCAAAATGGTTCTTCCACTGGCTTAAACAATAGCTCGTTCTAATAATGCATAATGATAACCATGTTTTATGACACATATGTGATTTACATACATTGCATAATAATAACTGGTCACAACGTGACCCATTCATTGCATCTTTAGTTCAGTTGTTTTTTCAAACCCTTAGCAAAATTTATAAAGCTATATTATAATGAACAGAAGCCGTGCTGGAAAATCGTTTCAACGTTTTCCAAAATGACTTTGGGCTGTTAGAAGACTTAATTAAATCATCGAGTTGCTTGTCAAACATATATTGTTTTTTACGATCACTCAAAAACTTGAATTCATTTCTTTTTTTCACATATATGTTTAGATGCTCATTTGATCTTTTTGTCTGTATTGCCTTAGACACTTAATTTTCGTCTGCAAACATTCGCGATCAAACCAAGCAGGTTGTTTCAAGATTTTCGATCTCGTTGGCGGCTTCATACAACACACTGGACAATTTTTATTTGATACAAACGATTTAATAGTATAGAAATATTTTTGTCCAATGATTTTTATTAAATAATTACTATAAACAAAAAAGCAAAATCTGGCAATATAAAACATACGCTACTAAAAATCGGATTCAGATCACAGCAAACAAAACACCTTTTTAAGCTTCACCTTGTAAAATTGCTTCAGGATTCAAATAAACATTCAATATTTCAGCAAATACTTTGTGAAGTTGATTTGAACAATTTCAATAATAAGTTCCCAGACAAGATTCAGTAAACAACAGGTGTGACATCACTATACACCATTATGGTTAATGTAAGATGGATATACTATGATCTCACAAACATTAACTCTTCAACCGAGATCACAAACATTAACTCTTCAACCGAGATCATAAACATCAACTCTTCAATTCAAGTCTTAGTTGAGCTTGAAAGCAAAATGAATGAAGATGGAAATCTTTTCTAACACATCAAAGTTTTCAAGTGAAGTTGGCCTGAAGATGCCGTTCACTTTGTGTACGAGTTTTTATGATTTATTGTATATTCATAGAAATTATACCTAATGTTTTCTACTTAAAGATTAAGTATGTATAATTGATGCATTTATTGCATCTATAATGATACACACTTTGTAAAACATCTGAAAATAGATGATTAGTGTGTAATAATTACATTTATATTAAATTGCAGATTTTAAAGCAACATGAACGATAATGATATACATGTTGTCTATAATCACAAAAAAATATTTCATATGGACAACATGCATGTGAAATACTGAACTTATTTTAAAAGATCATTTCTTAAATCAAAATCTGAAATATGTGATATTGCAAAAAATGAATAAATTGGTTTGAAATATTTAATGTAATACTAAACATAAAATGCATTAGTGTTTCAAGCAATGTAATGAAACGAGAAAAAATGACATTTGTTACATTTTCTTATGTTTTACAGAACTGGCTAACAGCAACATTTAAAAGCAAACAAATAAACACCGCAAAAACTATTCACCAAAATCCTAGCAAATTTTACATTATCTAACAAAAATGGTGTTCTAGTTATCAAAAGTTGTTTTCCCATCCACAAATGTTGTAGAACATCACGACTGCAGAGATGGCACTTTTGTACACAAATTCATAAGTAACAACACTATTTCCATTCACTAATGTTGGAGAACATTAACACTGAGTACGCTTGAAGATGACGTCATCACAGGCATGTATGTTTTGTTAGGTTTACTGTGTTAAATAATAGCCCCGCATATGTAGGCATGGATGTTTTGTTAGGTTTATTGTGCTAAATGATAGTCCCGTATATAAAGGCATTGATGTTTTGTTAGGTTTACTGTGCTAAATGATAGTCCCGTATATGTAAGCATGGGTGTTTTGTAAGGTTTACTGTATTAAATGATAGGCCTGCATTTGTAGGCATGTATGTTTTGTTAAGTTTACTGTGTTAAATGATAGTCACGCATATATAGACATGAATGTTTTGTTAGGTTTACTGTGTTAAATGATAGCCCAGCATATATAGGCATAGATGTTTTGTAAGGTCTACTGTGCTAAATGATAGTCCCGTATATGTAGGCATGGATGTTTTGTAAGGTTTACTGTATTAAATGATAGTCCCGCATATGTAGGCATGTATATTTTGTTAAGTTTACTGTGTTAAATGATAGCCGCGCATATATAGGCATGGATGTTTTGTAAGGTCTACTGTGTTAAATGATAGTCTCGTATATGTAGGCATAGGTGTTTTGTCAGGTTTACTGTATTAAATGATAGGCCCGCATTTGTAGGCATGGATGTTTTGTTAGGTTTGTTTACTTATCCACCACGTTTTTTTGACAGACCTCCAATCATTGGTGTACATTTGTTCTTGTTTGTAGGCTTCATGAAGTCGAGATGAAGAGCTGACGGTGGTGGCCAGTGGACATAACCAGTACATATTTTTGTCTGAAATAAACATAATAACATAATTAGAAGCTTTTTTGTTGTTTTTAATGGGGTATAACGTCATTTACAACACATTTCATGTTATGTATGGCATATCCAGTTTTTTGGTGGAGGAATACCTCAGAATGAATACTTTGCTTTTTTCTTATGTAAATTGCATTTTCCTATTAAATGCTCGTTTGTGATTTAAGTGGCATTGTATGCGTGTTTGGAGCTTTTTGACAGCATGTTCCTGTCTGAATTGCAAATTGAGAAAAAATATATTCGTTTTTTCACCAGTGTACACAATCAATATATTGGATAAAATATGACCCCTATTTTTTGTTGACAAAAAGTAGTTTACCTTCCGTTTGATTTGGATTTTTTATGAATGACAAGCCTTTAAAAGGTTTTATTCACTATAAAAAAAACAGAAGGAAAATCATTGGTAAGCTTACACCTCTATTTAGCGACCATTGAGTTTTGTTTTTTATTCTATAATAAAACAAAAAAAATGTATGATTTATTCATTAAAGGACCCCAAATGAAAGAAATGTAACTTACATTCTATTGTTTGCTTATCTCTGAACTACCAAAATTAGCGGTCATATATTATATAAAAGAAAAAAACAGTGTGTACACTGCTGTCAAAGTGAAAGCGGACGTCAAAAGTCACGTATTCGTACCCCAATTTCCAAGCATCGTTTTTTTTTCTAAATTCATAAAATGAACACGACAATTCTTTCCAAATGTTTAAAAATACACCCATTTTGTCATTTAAATAAAAAAAATATATTAAATTAAGAAAAATGCATTTTTAAAGAAGACATAGTTCTTAGTGGGTAGAACTAGGACCATTTCTATTCGTGCAGTCTATCTGACGGCTGTGTCCTTCGTCTTTTGTCGATTATATATTTTCTAATTTTATGTTTAATCCTCGCAAAAATGAATATACTTCTAAAGGTATTTAAGATATATCAAGTTGTCACCATTTTTCGTTCAGTCCCATACAACCATTAACGTGTTCATTTTTTAAACTTATTTACTTATTTTCGATT
The DNA here is from genome assembly GCA_029582155.1 of Panopea generosa. NCBI lineage: Eukaryota > Metazoa > Mollusca > Bivalvia > Adapedonta > Hiatellidae > Panopea > Panopea generosa. The sequence continues at coordinate 14,289,915 of CM055905.1, forward strand.
TTGAAACAAGTTCTTACAACTTAGACAAATCACGCTCGAATTATTCTTGAGTAGAAGTATTAGGCACAATGCCGATAAAGTGTATTGCTCAAGAACACCACACATAGCTGTGGCGTAGACTCGAACCAACGACCCTCCGATCTTTAACCTCGTGGTCTACTCATGTAATAATGAAATTGAACGAACTCCGTACACAAATTTTTGAATTCGCTATTCGATTTCATTCCATACGTTAATGTCACATCGTGAATGAAATAAAATAAAATGAATAAAAAAACATGTATCATTACCAAGCCTCCTTTTTTAGCTAAGAATCTTACTCTGTACAAGCTATACCTCTTATTTGTAGAGTCTTACCACTGAAATAAAAAAAGAATAAAACTACAATACCATATTACACGTTGTTCCTTTTATTTATCACGCACGCACGTATGTAAAAATAAGCATGACCAAAATAATAATTGTATTAATATATTTCACTGGAAACTAAAGAATTTAACATTATCAATATACTTTTTAATTTAGTAAATGAAAATTGAAAAAAAAAAATAACGCATTCATTTGTCGATGTGTGTGTATGGTGTGGTTCAATGTTGCACTATTTATTAGTATCCCCGATTTTTCATAAGCTCAACAGTAACACGACAACTGTAATAACACTTCAATACTATCGACTTTCCTTGCAAATATTTTCATGTGCTATTTGACATCAAGTATAAAACTGACATTTGCTACAAACATTCGAAGCATTTAAATCGTTAGAAAAATACAACAACGACGAGGTCCTGTTCTCGGCAAATTAATATATTGTTCTATTGAAGTTGATATCCTAAATGTACACAGCAAGAATACATTGATTTATCTATGTGGATATCCTAGATGTACGCAGCATGAATACACTGATCTATCTACGCGGATATCCTCGATGTACGCAGTATAAATACACTGATCTATCTAAGTGGATTTCCTTGGTGTACGCAGCATGAATACGCTGATCTATCTACGAGGATATCCTAGATGTACGCAGCATGGATACACTGATCTATCTACGCGGATATCCTCGATGTACGCAGCATGAATACACTGATTTATCTAAGTGGATTTCCTTGGTGTACGCAGCATGAATACACTGATCTATCTACGAGGATATCCTAGATGTACGCAGCATGAATACACTAATCTATCTAAGTGGATTTCCTTGGTGTACGCAGCATGAATAAACTGATCTATCTACGAGGATATCCTAGATGTACACAGCATGAGTACGCTGATCTATCTACGAAGATTACTTAGTTGTACGTAGCATGAATACATTGATCTATCTACGCGGATATCCTTGATGTACGCAGCATGAATACACTGATCTATCTACGCGGATATCCTAGATGTACACAGCATTAATACACTGATCTATCTAAGTGGATTTCCTTGGTGTACGCAGCATGAATACACTGATCTATCTACGAGGATATCCTAGATGTACGCAGCATGAATACACTGATCTATCTAAGTGGATTTCCTGGATGTACGCAGCATGAATAAACTGATTTATCTACGCGGATATCCTTGATGTACGCAGCATGAATACACTGATCTATCTACGCGGATATCATAGATGTATACAGCATGAATACATTGATCTATCTATGTGGATATCATAGATGTATGCAGCATGAATACTCTGATATATCTACGCGGATATCCTATATGTACGCAGCATGAATACACTGATCTATCTACGTGGATATCCTTAATGTATTATACAGCATAAAAACATTGATATATCTATGTAGATATCCTAGACGTACACATCATGAATACACTGATTTATCAACGTGGATATCCTAGATGTACACAGCATGAATACACTGATTTATCTATTATTGTGGATATCCTTGATGTACACAGCATAAATACACTGATCTATCTACTGTGGATATCCTAGATGTATTATACAGCATGAATACATTGATATATATCTACGTGGATATCCTAGATGTATTATATAGCATGAATACTTTGTTATATATCTACGTGGATACCCTAGATGTATTATACAGCATGAATACACTGATCTATCTACGTGGATATCCTAGATGTATTATACAGCATGAATACACTGATCTATCTACGTGGATATCCTAGATATACACAGCATGAATACACTGATCTATCTACGTGGATATCCTTAATGTATACAGCATGAATACATTGATCTATCTACATGGATATCCTAGATATACGCAGCATGAATACATTGATCTATCTACGTGGATATCCTTAATGTATACAGCATGGATACATTGATCTAGCTTCGTAGATATCGTTATTGTACACAGCATGAATACACTGATATATATCTACGTGGATATCCTTAATGTATACAGCATGAATACATTAATCTAGCTACGTAGATATCGTTGATGTACACAGCATGAATACACTGATATATATCTACGTGGATATCCTACATGTTATATACAACATGAGTATATTGATCTGTCTACTTGGATATCATTGATGTATCATACAGCATAAAAACATTGATCTGTCTACGTGGATATTCAAGATGTATTATACAGCATGAATACATTGATCTGTCTACTTGGATATCATTGATGTATTATACAGCATTAAAACATTGATCTGTCTACGTGGATATACAGCATGAATACATTGATCTATCTACATGGATATTCTTGATGTACACAGCATGGATATATTGATCTATCTACGTGGATATCCTAGATGTACACAACATGAATACATTGATCTAGCTACGTAGATATTGTTGATGTATTATACAGCATGAATACATTGCTATATGTCTACGTGCATATCCTTGATGTATTATACAGCATGAATACTTTGATATATCTCCGTGGATATCCTAGATGTACACAACATGAATACACTAATTTATCTACGTAGATATCGTTGATGTATTATACAGCATGAATACATTGCTATATGTCTACGTGGATATCCTTGATGTATTATACAGCATGAATACTTTGATCTATCTACGTGGATATCCTAGATGTACACAACATGAATACACTGATCTATCTACGTGGATATCCTAGATGTACACAGCACGAGTACGCTGGTTTATCTATGTGGATATCCTAGATGTACGCAGCATGAATACATTGATCGATCTACGCGGATATCATAGATGTACACAGCATGAGTACGCTGATCTATCTACGCGGATATCCTAGATGTACACAGCATGAATGCAGAAAGTGTAAATGAAAGAAAGATATTTACCCTTCCCCATGCCTTTATGTTTTTTAGCCAATAGACGCCAAGTTTATAACCCGCAAATATTCCGGAACATCTTGACGCCCATTGATTTTTCGGTGTTATTTTCCATCCCAGAGCATCCCCAGGGACAAGCGATATCGCCAACCACAGCACCAAGACGCACGATGCAGAACGCATCATATCTGAAGTCATGAGTGCGGAGTAAATCATGAGATTTTATACAGACAAGCGTGGATTGCTTGAATGCTCTTGTGAAATCAATCAAATAAATGGCCTTAATTGTACATTTACGTTTTATTATAAGCATTTGTCGCAATAATAATGTTTCTAGGTGAGTCACGTGAACAACCAAATACATAAATAAATCTAAATATACGTGCATGTAAAATAAGGTACCTTGACACAGGCGTAGGAGCCGGGGAAAAGAGGGACAAGAAGGGTCCTCATCCCCAAAGTTCAGGTTTGTGTGTGGGGAAAGTTGGGGGAGGGGGTGGGTCTGTATATACTTTGCCTAATATTTAAATAAAAAAATTGAAAGTCACAAACTACCAAACATCTAGAGTAAATGATAACCAAAGTTTTATAAAACTCAATGGAATGCATTATTTAGTAGTTTTGATATTAAACTTTTCCGGGTGAGGCATCCGTACCGCTACAAGACTCTCCCCACTCTCCCTCCCGTTCCGCTACAAGACTCTCCTCACTCTCCCACCCGTTCCGCTACAAGGCTCTCCCCACTCTCCCACCCGTTCCGCTACAAGACTCTCCCCACACTCCCACCCGTTCCGCTACAAGACTCTCTCCACTCTCCCACCCGTTCCGCTACAAGACTCTCCCCACTCTCCCACCCGTTCCGCTACAAGACTCTCCCCACTCTCCCACCCGTTCCGCTACAAAGCTCTTTCCACTCTCCCACCCGTTCCGCTACAAGACTCTCCCCACTCTCCCACCCGTTCCGCTACAAGACTCTCCTCACTCTCCCACCCGTTCCGCTACAAGACTCTCTCCACTCTCCCACCCGTTCCACTACAAGACTCTCCCCACTCTCCCACCCGTTTCGCTACTAGACTCTCCCCACTCTCCCACCCGTACCGCTACTAGACTCTCCCCACTCTCCCACCCGTACCGCTACTAGACTCTCCCCACTCTTCCACCCGTTCCGCTACTAGACCCTCCCCACTCTCCCTCACGTTTTTGAGTACTGTGTTTGAAATCCGGTCGAGGTTCGCTTTATCGTTTTTGGTATTGCGAAATGTATTCATTCGAAATTGAAAAATAAAATAGTATTTATTATTACAAAAATACAGGTCAATTGATACATGTTTAATTGCTTTTTCTCCAAAAGTTGTGTTCACAAAATAAAAATGGTGGAATTGCTATCAGACACTACGAGTTGTTGTATGATGTTTAGCGGCGCTCTCAATACTTTTTCAGTTATATTGTCATGATGTCTTCTTGGGACAGTTTCTAAATGCTGTCACACTGCAGTATAGGTCATTTTGAATATTATCTAATGGATATTAAGAGATTTTCCAGAGCGAGGCCGGGTAAGCAAGCGGCTTGTTTACATCTCCCAATCACGGCTACCCACAGTTCTAGAGATTTATCGTTAGTTCAGCATATTTCTTCTCTTTTGTTGAAGATCAAATTAACGAAATAAAAATGTCACCTGAAACTAATCAATAGGAAGAGGATTCTGTAATGCTATGTATGTAGATAGGAAGGAGAGATAGAACAAAGGCGTATGCCCAGTTAAGATGTTTATTACAAAAGTGGCCGATATGTAATGATGCCATCAGAGAGGATGCATGCAATATATAGGTTCAAGAACAGTAACTCATATAGTGTTGATTGTGTATACATATAACATAGTAAGAGTTGTGTCCCATAATGTAACATCTCCTTTGTAGAAAATAAAGCAAATCATGTCAATTACAATGATGAATAACAAGTATTGTTTCTTAGATTTACAAGAGTTCATTAGTTCATGTAAATATCTTCTAACTTTAAGACGTGATAACATGTGACCAGTATTACTCTGTGAGAATTATGAGTGTACATGTTAGTAGGTAGTTCGCAGTTAGTAGTTCGGGATTCGAATAACCAACTACCGACTAGTTGCCAGTTTGGGATTCGGATTCGTTATTATAATTATATACTTATAATAATTACTATTTAATTTACATATTTTACTTGTTTTAATGTTTACTTGTGTTTTTAAAATATAGCCAATAAACAATGTTTGTAAATTGATATAAAATCTGAATCTCAAAACTGGCAGCTGGTTGGTAGTTCGATTCGCGGCGAAGTTTGAATCGCCGTTTGGTAAGTATACCGTTATATTGAAGAACCAATCCGGCACTGGTGTGTTATTTATCATTATAAACTTGTTGTTTTTTATTCATTTGAAATATTAAAATAATAAAACGGCCATTTAAAAAAAAATCCGAATCCCCAACTGGCAGCTGGTTGGAAGTTGGCGATTTGCGGCGAATCCCAAATTGGACATTTTGAATCGCCGTCTGGTGAGTATACTCGGTATGTTGAGGAACCAACCCGACATTGGTGTGTTATTTATCATTATAAACTTGGGTTTTATTGAATTGATTTATTAAATTAATAAAACAGCGATTTACAAAAAAAGTCGCAGCGAATCACTAACTGGACATTTTGAATCACCGTCTGGTGAGTATACTAGGTATATTGTGGAAACAACACGGTTCTGAATGTCTTTTTATTATTATTTTAAGTTGTTTTTCTATTGAATTGATTTGTTAAAAAAAAAACGAAACTCCAACTGGCAGATGGTTGGTAGTTGGCGGTTAGCGGCGAATCCAGAACTGGATATTTTAAATCGCCGTCTGGTGAGTATACTCGTTATATTGAAGAACCAACTCAGCACTGGTTTGTTATTTATTATTATATTCATGTTTTTTTTATTGAATTGATATGTTAGAACAATAAAAAAGCGATTACAAAAAATACAATTCCCCAACTGGCAGCTGGTTGGTAGATGGCGATTCGCGGCGCATTTTTTTAAATAGCTGTTTTATTTTTTCAACAAATGAATTCAAAAGTAAAACAGCTTAAAATAATAAAGACATCCAGAACTGCGTTGTTTCAACAATATACCGAGTATACTCAACAGACGGCGATTCAAAATGCCCAGTTGGGGATTCGGCTCAAATCGTCAACTACCAACCAGCTGCTAGTTGGGGATTCAGATTTTATATAAATTTACATTATTTTTTTATTTATTATATTTTTAAACATATAAACACGAGTAAAAGATGTAAATTCAATAGTAATTATAATAACAAATGTAAATAGCCTCGAGTTAGCGTGTCAGCTTGTGGTATCAAAGCGTGTCAGCTAGTGGTTCCAAAGCGTGGCAGCTAGCGGCATCAAAACGTGTCAGCTAGTGGAATCAAAGCGTGTCAGCTAGTGGTATCAAAGCGTGACAGCTAGTGGTATCGAAGCGTGTCAGCTAGTGGTATCAAAGCGTGACAGCTAACGGCATCAAAACGTGTCAGCTAGTAGAATCAAAGCGTGACAGCTAGCGGCATCCAAACGTGTCAGCTAGTGGAATCAAAGCGTGTCAGCTAGTGGTATCAATTAACCAATATGTCATATATTTCTGCATCTGTAACAGTATGCGATGTAGACGCGATAGTGCCGAGTCAGTCTTTCTTGAATATGGCAATTAACAGTTTGTATGGTCAGTATGAACTGTTGTGTGTCTGCCATATATGTACTGATGAAAGTGTTTTACACCGAAGAATATAATTCTTTTTCAATTTGACCATAATATACGTCACATGGGTTAGAGATTTGAAAGCAAAGCATATCGGTCATTCGTTTTGAAAGATCACACCATATTTTGAGGCATATACTTGTAATGTGATGTCCTCTTTTGGACCAATGTATGCTAGTATAGGATTCTGGGAAATGCTACTAAAAATACATACTAGAATTGGACATGATGTATTAGACAATGAACTTCCAACGGGCTGTGATTTAAACATCTTTTTATTTCGTATATTACAACAATACAATGTATTTGTACACCCTATTAAAAGGATCAGAACACAATATAAGATTTGATAAGAGTTCTTACCCAACGGATTTTAAACCCGGTACCTCATGCACTGGGAGCAAGGCAGATGGGGAGCTATTAGAGGGGGTGATTGTTTTAACGTTTCAATAGAGAAAAACCATCAGATGTATTTAAATGAGCTTCCAGCGGGTTGCAAACTTTGAGCACTGTGAGTCAATACTTGTGTGTGTTCTAGCAATATCCGGTAAGATTATCGTTGAACAGATTCTTGTGTTTGAGCTGGCGGTATCCTGAAAGACGATGTTAAACATGTTCCTTTGTTTACGTTGGCGATATGCTGGAAGATGATTGTTGAACAAGTTCTTGTGTTTTCAACAAAACGGTTAGAGTAGAGGTAATATGGTATGGTTTGATATGACATTCACTTAATTCTTATTTAATTGAATGAATAAATGAAAATCTTAATTTATGTAGGATGGCCTAATTACTACATGTACTAATCTTGAGGCCCGCTTAATGGACATACGTTCAAATTTACAAACAAAATCGTTATTAAGTTAATTATTAACCTGTATGACCAGGTACAGATTGGTCGTTTCACAAAATATGTTTCAGAGGCAAACAATAATGGATGCGATATGGTGATGAGAGGACGAAATTATTTAAATTTTCTTAAATCAAGGGGCAATAACACTTGAAACAATATTCTACTTTATCAAGTTTAGTTACGCAATTATATAACTACTGTATTATTTAATATAGTTTTGAATCTTCAAACGTGCTTGAGTGACGCAATTTATTAATACGACTAAAAATAGCATTTTTATGCTCCTCCAAAGTGGGGAAGCATATAGTTACCGCTTCGTGCGTGCGTCCGTCCCCAAGTTCTTGTCCGCACTATTTCTCTACAACCCAATGTTGGAATTTTATGAAACTTGTTAGGATGCACCACTACAAAGTGGAGATGCGCATAATATCTTTGTGTTCCGGTTTGATGATTTCTCATGCATGAAGTTGTGGCCCTTTAATTGAGTGTCAAACACTCACTTGCAGAGCATCCATCGATATTTTCTTGTTGTTTTTACTATTGGACACAGAACCTATAAATTTGCATTATATGTCTATTTTTTTACTTCATAAAGAATGATATCATTGAAAGATGGATGTTCTGTTGTGATGACTTAACCAATCTGTACGAATGTTTGGCAATATAAGGGCCCAAACTGACACGATGATTATCCGATTTCACCAGCCTTTTAAGCTTGGTCAAGTGCTTGAATGAACACAACGTAAAAGTATACAATGGACAATAAACGGACACAGGGCGATCAAAAATCTAATATTAAACCTTTGGCAATGCTAAGTAAGGACATATTGTTCTTCGCCTTACGTAGAAAGTTAGCCAAACGCTTCCAACCGACGGGATTTACAAATCTAAAAAAAACATCTTCGCGGACACCCATAATCTTCTCGTACTTCCCCGCTGAATTTAAAAAGTTTGCTCTCATGTTGAATTACGTTCTTCCTATTGCTGCAAATGCACTCTGCAAAACGTTTCCCCTTTACACAATAATCATGGATTTTGTATCCAAAAGCAGATTCAACCGTTCCAGGGATAAAATCTGTTCCAGAAATAAAGGAGTTCATTGAACTGTACAAAGAATGTATCGTAAAACCAAAAGTATTGGAGAACAGCATTAACTCGACTATTCTGAAATTGTCACTGAGTATTATTTAATATCTATAATGAACCCTGAACCAATTGTTTCATCAGACGCTTGATTTTAAAGCCCATTTCATTGTAGGAACCCGAAGCAATCTGATTGTGATTAAAAGGGCAATTAAATTACGAGAATGGACCATTGGCATGAATGAAATATGGTGTTTTACGGCACGTCGGCACATTAATAAGTCGTTTTGTGCGCGCAAAGATTAATGAATGTGATGATGACAATAATACATTATATGTATATGGTTAAAAGTTAGTAAAACTATTTAATAAATAATGAAGTAATCTTTGAAATGGGATATAAATAAATTATATAAAAAAAGTACTAAAATGATGACTGTAAAGTTAGTAGGTAGTTCGCAGTTGGTAGTTGGGGATTCGAATAACCAAGTACCGACCAGCTGCCAGTTAGGGATTCGGATTCGTTATTATAATTACTATTTTATTTACATATTTTACTCGTGTTTATATGTTTAAAAATATAATCCATAATAAATGTATGTAAATTAATATAAAATCTGAATCCCCAAATGGCAGCTGGTTGGTAGTTGGGGATTCGCCAAGTGGACATTTTGAATCGCCGCCTGGGGATTATACTCATTATATTGAAGAACCAATCCGGCAAAAGTGAGTTATTTATTATTATAAACTTATTTTTAATTGAATTGATTTATTAAAAAAAAAAGCAACGATTTAAAAAAAATCCGAATCCCCAACTGGCAACTGGTTGGTAGTTGGCGATTCGCCGCGTATTGCCAACGGGAAATTTTGAATCGCCTCCTGGTGAATATACTCATGGAATTGAAGGAACAGCGCGGGAACGGTGTTTATTTATTGTTATGAACTGTTTTTCTATGAAATTCATTTGTTTTCAAAAACAAATATCGATTTGAAAAAAAAAAAACGAATCCCAAATTTGACAATTTGAATCACCGTATTGTGAGTATATTCGTTTTATTGAAGAACCAAACCACCATTGGTGTTATAATTATCATGAATCTGTTTTCTTTATTAAATTGATATGCTAAAATAATAAAACAGCGATTTAAAAAAAAATCCGAATCCCCAACAGGCAGCTGGTTGGTAGTTGGCGATTCGCGGCGAATCCCCAACTGGACATTTTGAATCACCGTCTGGTAAGTATACTTGATATATTGAAGAACCAACCCGGCAAAAGTGTGTTTTTTATTATTATTAACTTATTTTTTATTGAATTGGTTTATTAAAAAAATAAAACAACAATTGAAAAAAAAGCCGAATCCCCAACAGGCAACTGGTTCGTAGTTGGCGATTCGCCGCGAATCCCCAAATGGAAATTTTGAATCGCCTCCTGGTGAAAATACTCATGGTATTGAAGGAACAGCGCGGGAACAGTGTTAATTTATTGTTATGAACTGTTTTCCTATGGAATTGATTTGTTTTCGAAAACAAATATCGATTTGAAAAAAAACCCGAATCCCAAATTTGCCAATTTGAATCGCCGTCTGGTAAGTGTACTCGTTATATTGAAGAATCAACCCGGAAAAATTGTGTTATTTATTATTATAAACTTTTTTTTATTTAACTGATTTGTTTAAAGAATAAAACATTGATTTAAAAAAAAATCCGAATCCCCAACTGGCAGCTGGTTGGTAGTTGGCGATTCGCCGCAAATCCCCAACTGGAAAATTTGAATCACCTCCTGGTGAATATACTCATGGTATTGATTGGACAACGCGGGAACGGTGTTTATTTATTGTTATGAACTGTTTTTCTATAGAATTGATTTGTTTTTTAAAACAAATATTGATTTGAAAAAAATAATCCGAATCCCCAACTGGCAGCTGGTTGCTAGTTGACAGAAATTTTGAATCGCTCCTGATGAATGTACTCATGGTATTGAACGAACAACGATTGATATCATATTCTTATCACCTACCATGTACAAATAATGGACAACCGTAATAAGAGATATAAAAAAGTAAACTAATAAGGTGTTTATTGTGATGTTTTTACTATCTGATGACGTGTCTCCACAAAGTACTCGTAGAATTATAATTGTTTGCGGCTAATTATAGAATCATTGGTCTCATATCATTGGTTGAATATACACACATTGTGCTCAACACATTTGTGCACTCTACATAAAAATACAATCAAACTTCTTCCGTTATTAGTTCTTTTTGTGAATAATATTACAAATACATTTAGTAAGCTAAATTTGGTGATATTTTGCGGTAATCGTATCTTCTACAAAGAAAGGGGTCAATGAGTATAAAACGAATATACACACAAGACGATGATTCAAAATGACCAGTTTGGGATTTGGATTGTTTTCAAATCGATATTTGTTTTCTAAAACAAATCGAATCTATAGAAAAACAGTTCATAACAATAAATAAACACCGTTCCCGTGCTGTTCCTTCAATACCATGTGTATATTCACGAGGAGGCGATTCAAAATTTCCATTTGGGGATTCACGGCGAATCGCTAACTACCAACCAGCTGCCAGTTGGGGATTTGGAATTTTTTTAAAACCGCTGTTTTATTATTTTAACATATTAATTCAATATAGAAAAACATGTTGAGGATAATAATAACACCAATAGTGGTTTGGTTCTTCAATCATGTGGGACTATTTCAGACATCCCTCTGGCTTATCGAGAGAAGTTACCCCCCTTTTTTTATTTTTTTAACAAATCAATTCGATAAAATATAAGTTTATAATAGTAAAAAACACACTTTTGTCGGGTTGATTCTTCAATATAACGAGTATACTCACCAGACGGCGATTCAAAATGTCCAGTTGGGGATTCGCCGCGAATCGCCAACTACCAACCAGCTGCCTGTTTGGGATTCGGATTTTTTTTAAAACCGCTGTTTTATTATTTTAACATATTAATTCAATATAGAAAAACATGTTGAGGATAATAATAACACCAATAGTGGTTTGGTTCTTCAATCATGTGGGACTATTTCAGACATCCCTCTGGCTTATCGAGAGAAGTTACCCCCCTTGATATCGGCGGTTTTTACTACTTACCTGGCTAAACCGTCATATTTGGTTTACATTGAAACATATAGGAGAAATTTAATTGTATCGTTATAACTTTTTCATTATTAAATTGCCAACCTATTACAACGTCTAGCCATTAAGTTTAAAATATAACCTTTATCATGATAAAATAAAAATTAAAATAAGTTTACGCCTTCTTGCTTCCTTTTTTGATTTTATAACAGCATATATGCTCCTTATATGTTCTATATAAAAAAATACTCAAAACACGTTTTCGGCCACTTTTAATGTCTTATTAACCTTAGTTGTGATTTTTTGCCAACCTATTACAACGTATACGTTCATTGCAAATAAAATTCTCTTTACGATGATAGTTTGATATAGTAAATATGATAATTGCATCTTGCTTCCATTTTGATTTGAAAATGAGAAAAAATGTAATTCTGATTTATTTTCTGTATGTTCAATAGAGCGTACTATTGAACCCAATACAGCATATTACAGTACCCAATTAAATACAGCATGTATGTCGCTATATCAGCCGGCAGATGTTGGTCAGTCTCAACATGTTTATATACACATGGTGCAGAAACATCTACTATGGCTATGTCTCTGCATGGTGATATTGCAAGTTATATGTAGTTTTAAAGGTACTGAGATTACTTCATTTAGTTTAGTTATCCGTTCTGAAATAGATATTTTAACTGCAAACATGTTTCATTTTGTGTATTTTTATGTTTGTTTTATAGTCATCGCATTGATATCGTGTAATCAGGGACATAATAAGATGTATTATGTCTCTGGTATAATTAACTCAATACAAGTTAGTTATGATAAACCAATATCAAATGTTTATAAATATTACACTATATTGAATTTTAACGTTTTCCTAAGATCAGTAAAGTAATATGTAAATCTAATAGCCATGTACAACAAAAAAACAGAGCCCTTTTCCCCGTCTGTCTGTTTTTCAAATCTCAAACAATGGAATAAACCAGTGTTTATTTATGACATTAATTTACGACTACCCCTGCCCTGAGGCAAAACTTTTATTGGGGGTAATAATATAATTTGCTAGGATGTAGTTGAGTAATTATATTTCAACTGAAGTTTGTTATTTTTTTTAAAAAATTAGCTATTTGATTTAACATAGATATTCAGATAAATTGATAACAAATTCAAATTTTATAAACAAATAATAGAACGGAAGGAAAAATGTTAGCGGTTTCCAAAATTGTGTATTTCTCAATTATGCGATGGCTTTATTAATGAAATGTATCGGCAATAATTCTTTAAACAACTTAATATGTTTTTAACTTTCGTGCAGTTTTAAATTTAATTTTTCAAAAATAGATCCTCTCGTATATTGAAGTGGTATGCGAAAAATATTAATCTGTTGTAACAACATACTCTTATGATATTATAATGGCACCTGGAAAATCCGGCTTCATTCCAAAACGCCTATGGAGAATACGGCCCTAAGATTATCCGGCCCCTGAATTTAGCATGGTCCATCCGGCCCCACAATTTTATTTTTTTATAGCATATAGGTTATTTATCATAAACAATACATACATAAAATGTATATAATTACATTAAAATATTTATGAAATACACATAAACATGGTTAACTTGATCATTTGTGTTGCACATTGTACAAACAAATCAATAGTTTGTTCATACATTACAATTATTGAAACTTTGGAAATGTAACATTGAAAAGCAATTTGCTTTTGTATTGTAAGAAACAAAAACAACAACATTTACTTTTATTAATAACAGGCTATACAAATGTAACAACATGATTCATTTTGTTTAACATAGATGTGGTTATTTATCCAGGGGATAAATATCCACCATTTTCAACATACTATAGATGATGGCAGATCAATACTTTTTTAATTATGCATGTGTAAATAAAGAATAGTTGTATTAATTTACGTTGATAATGAATACAGTAATATATTTGCCTTTGACAAAAACACACATCATTTTAACATAAAACTGCATTTTCAACATGAGATATTGCATACAAACTTTAAATACGAAGTTTAGATAAACTCTTTAAACTGCACACCTTTAAATTACTCGTATCAAATATAATCTATTCTGTTCTTTGTGTCCACGATCATCTCAACGTATCAAATAGCTAGTTATTAACATCATATTTTGAATTAGTTTTTCAACGTACAACACTTCACACAGTACAAATATCTGCACAGTAAGGTTAAATTGTGTCTCATGGCATTTTGAATCGTTAACATTACATACCCAAATCACGCGACTGTCTGCTGAACATTGAAATAAATGTCTATTGAACAGAGAGCTATTATGATACTACACGATATAGGAAAATACCCGATATTTTTTCTATCATATTGACAGAAAGACGAAATTCAAATACGATTGACAATTTTGTCTCAGATTACCACAAATATACAAAATAGAATGCACTTCAATTATTTAAAAATATCTTTCAAAACTAAAGACGCATTTAAAGGTTTGCATGAATACATGCTATTTTACAAACCAACCTAACTCAAGATGACACACTCAATAGATATCAACAGAATAGAGTGGTGACATTATATCCAATTACAATACAGTTGTATTGAATGAACGCAAAATCCTTTATATCAGAAATATTTGATCCCGTTAAGATGTTGACGTTGCTATTCACTAAAATTAATTGCATACTACCATGTTACTGTTTCCTGATAATAGGCGATCCATTTTTTTCTTGTTTTCTTTCAAGAAATTGTAATGATTAATGACAAACTTATAACCGATATCAGAGAGAGAGAGAGAGAGAGAGAGAGAGAGAGAGAGAGAGAGAGAGAGAGAGAAAGAATGATGAATATATATATATATATATATATATATATATATATATATTTATTATTTTTTATATAGATTTTGTGTTGATTTTTTCCTGTATTTATGTTTTTAAACAGTCGTCTTGAGAGAAAGAATGAGGGAGAGAGATTTATATAATGATATTCAGTGTTAATGATTATATTAATAAAAAAAATATTAAATTGAATTATAAATCATACATGTTTAATTCCCAAAAATAGCTTCTTTTCATTAACAGTCATCGGTTATTGTATGCGCTATATAATTCCTGTTATGAGTAATATTTCAATAACAATCCCGCATATTCCCGGATATTCCAAGAACGTTTCATCCAGGGGCTGGATTAATAACGGGGCAGGATTTACATGGGGCCGGATATTCCATAACTCATTATAACACGTGGTTCTTAAAAGAAGTTTAAGTGTTAAAAAAGAATTATGGAAAAATACCGTTTTAGGCTTTATTGGAAACATATGCGCTAATATACAGATGTCTGTTTCAAAAATATATATATATATATAACCGTAATAATCTGACTATCAACCCTCGGGTCGTGAGTTCGAATCCCCTTCTGGCACCAGTCTCTTTGATTAGTGGAACGCGTGGTCCAGTGATAGAGCACCGAACCATGATCGGAGGGTCGTGGATTCGATCTTCCGCTACGGCTATGTGTGGTGTCCTTGAGCAAGACAGCTTTTCCGCATATGCTTAGTACTAGTCATACCCATTAAGACTTCGAACGTGATTTGCCTAAGTTGTAAGAACCTGTTTCACAATCGAAGAAAAATAAATAAGTTTAAAAATAAAGTCTCTGTGACGGTTGATTTACGACATTATGTCTCATTGCCATCTGTCTAATTAACCGTAATAATTTTTTTTATTTAAAGTAACACAAAATAATCAATCTTTATCTGTTGATTGATAATAAAATAAACTATATCAAATTATATTGAAATTTGTACTTAAAATCATTAATCTATGTTATATTTTACACATTAAATTTAATCAAATGATTTTAGCGTTTAAGTCAAATTAAATAATTTCTTTTTTTATACTACACAGTCATCAAAATCACCAAAACGTGCTTATCAAAACAAGATCATGATATATAAGATCCTGTCAAATTGTACCCGAGGGCATATATAACACGTTACGTCTACTTAATTTTAGTGTCGGAGCGGAACGATACCTGTATGTTTTATCCCGGTCTAAGGGAAGTAATTGGATTCATCTCCAATATCATCAAACTCAGCAGGGGCAATTATCAGATAACTCTTGGGAAATGTCTGAAATAGTCCAGTATGTAAAACGAATATACTCACAAGACGTTGATTCAAAATGGCAAATTTGGGAACGTTTTTTTTTTTTCAAATCGAAAACAAATCAATTCCATAGAAAAACAGGTCATAACAATAAATAAACACCGTTTCCGCGCTGTTCCTTCAATACCATGAGTATATTTACCAGGAGGCGATTCAAAATTTCCTGTTGGGGATTCGCGGCGAATCGCCAACTACCAACCAGTTGCCAGTTGGGGATTTGGATTTTTTTTAAATCGTTGTTTTATATTGTTAACATATCAATTCGATAAAAAATAAGTTAATAATAATAAAATACATACTTTTGCCAGGTTGGTTCTTCAATATAACGAGTATACTCACCAGACAGTGATTCAAAATGTCCAGTTGGGGATTCGCCGCGAATCGCCAACTACCAACCAGCTGCCTGTTGGGGATTCGGATTTTTTTTTAATTTAAGTCGCTGTTTTATTATTTTAACATATCAATTTAATAAAGAAAACAGGTTTAGGATAATAATAACACCAATGGTGGTTTGGTTCTTCAATAAAACGAATATACTCACCAGACGGTGATCCAAATTGGCAAATTTGGGATTCTTTTTTTTTTTCAAATCGATATTTGGTTTTGAAATCAAATCAATTTTGTAGAAAAACAGTTATTAACAATAAATTAACACCGTTCCCGCGCTGTTCCTTCAATACCATAAGTATATTCATCAGGAGGCGGTTCAAAATTTCCCGTTGGGGATTCGCTGCGAATCGCCAACTACCAACCAGTTGCCAGTTGGGGATTTGGATTTTTTTTAAATCGTTGTTTTATTTTTTAACAAATCAATTCATTAAAAAAAGTGCATATTAGTAAATAACACACTTTTGTCGATTTAGTTCTTCAATATAATGAGTATACTCACCAGACGGCGATTCAAAATGTCCAGTTGGGGATTCGTTGCGAATCGCCAACTACCAACCAGCTGCCAGTTGGGGATTCAGATTTTATATTAATTTACATACGTTTATTATTGATTATATTTTTAAAACATATAAACACAAGTAAAATATGTAAATGAAATAGTAATTATAATAACGAATCCGAATCCCTAACTGGCAGCTGGTCGGTAGTTGGTTATTCGAATTCCCAACTACCAACTGCGAACTACCTACTAACTTTACAGTCATACTAAAATGTTGTTATCCGTCAACGGGATATCAACTAAAAGTAATTAAAGAATTTTCACCTCCTTTAAAGGCTCATTACACTTACTGTTTTTAGTTTTAATTAAAGTCAGTTTTACACTTCCAGATTATAGAATACATGAACACTTTTGCAAACAAAAAGCATATTATCAAGAACGTGTTTGTTTACCAATTGATGCCCGCCTCGTTTTGATAAACCCCTTCGGCAGAAAACGGGGAGCTACGAAGCTTGTTTGGAGACCAGCCGGTTGGTAAATATATGATCCATTCAATTCAGAAAGAAACATAGTATGGGGAACTGTAGGGGATGCGGTTAGGAATCAAATAACTGCTTGCAGTTAGATAATTTTTAAGAATATCCCTTTTCTTCCCCTCAGTGTATTGATGATATGAACGCCACGGGCCAATTTATTGCAGGGAAGCGACGAATCTCTCGTATGAAATTAAAAATGAAATTACCAAACAAGTATTCCTCAGTGCGTATACATAATATAATGCTTACTACACTCGTTAGTTTTATTGCAGATAACGGTATTAACTTTTTTCAGAAAGAAAAGAGGACCAAATAATGATGCATACTGTTAATAAAGCCATAACTTTTCTAATCCTGGCAATCGAGTCATTACTGAATTACAAAAATGTTAACAAAAGTTAAAAGCTCGGTCCGCTCGTTTAGGAAATACACATTTCGATCGAAATTACTTTTTCCCCGCTTTTTTCAAAACGGTCGCTAAGGAATGGTTTTAGCAATACTGTACGTTTTACACATTTAATTGCAATCATTTTGTTAATATAAAAACTTGTGCAATTCGGAAGCTTAATGAGGTTTTAAAAATATATATTTTATATCAACGTTATCAAAAAGCTTATTAATACCTGTAGTACTTTCCTCGTATTGGAGCAAAGTCCACACAGTCGATCGGTATGTGTGTGCTTACCTGTAAGCGGTGCAAAACAGGGTATACACTCAGGAACAGGTTCACATTTTAATCTATATGAAAGGGTACTGCGGGTATGCCCTATTCTGCACCGAGCTAAAACAACCTTTTTTCAACGAATAACTCTAATGCTAGGATGCCACTCTCCAAGTTTCAATTTTATAAAATATAATTTGTTATTGATAGCAAGGTCCCAAGAGAACTGCTATGAACTAAAATAGCAATAACAATGTCGTTATTACCGTCGGTAACGTAAATATTTATAAAATCAGAGAATTGACAGAACTGAGGAAGTTGAACTAATCAGCAGTGGTTCAGCATGCACAATTCTATTGAATGCGTGTATATTTTATCCGTTATATAGCCAGCCCTTCGGTTTCTCGAGTGAAAAGCAAATTATAAGAAAACAAGAAAATATCTGTGGAACCGATGGATGCTCCCCAAGTGAGTGTTTGACTCTGTACCATATTCTCTTAGTGCTGATGGCTACTTGGTTGAAAAATACTAAACTGCATAGCAGGAACAATATGTGGCTCTACTTGACAGAACTCATGTGCATATCCTAGCTAGTTTTACAAAATTAAAACCAGAGGTTGTAGCGAAATAGCATCATGAAGACAATAGGCATATCTCCACTTGGTAGTGATGCATCCTAGAAAGATTCATAAAATTCCAACATTGGGTTGTAAAGAAATAGCGCGGACAAGAATTTGGTTACAGACATAATCAAAGGGCCATTACTCCTTGAAAAATCATTGAACCGAAACATAAAGACAACATGCGCATCTGCACTTGGTAATGATGCATCCTAGCAAGTTTCATAAAATTCCAACATTGGGTTGTAAAGAAATAGCGCGGACAAGAATTTGGTCACAGACAAAATCGAAGGGCCATAGCTCCGTGAAAAATCATCGAACCGAAACATAGACAATATGTGCATCTGCACTTGGTAATGATGCATCCTAGCAAGTTTCATAAAACTCCAACCTGAAGTTTTACAGAAATAGTGCGGACCAGAATTTGGTCACAGACAGGCTCAAATGGCCATAACACCGTGAAAAATCATCAAACCGGAACACAAAGATATTATGCACATGTCTACTTGGTAGTGATACATCCTAGCAAGTTTCATAAAACTCCAACCTGAAGTTGTAAAGAAATAGTGCGGACAAGAATTTGGTCACAGACAGGCTCAAATGGCCATAACACCGTGAAAAATCATCAAACCGGAACACAAAGATATTATGCACATGTCTACTTGGTAGTGATACATCCTAGCAAGTTTCATAAAATTCAAACAGTGGGTTGTAGAGAAATAGCACGGACAAGAATTTGGTCACAAACAGATTTTAAAGAGCCATAACTCCGTGAAAAATCATCGAACCGGAACACACAGTTATTATGCACATATGCACTTGGTAATGATGCATCCTAGCAAGTTTCATAAAATTCCAACCTGAGGTTGTAGAGAAATAGCCCGGAAAAGAACTTGGTCACAGACTCAATGAAAGGGCCATAACTCCGTGAAAATCATCGAACCGGAAGAATATGGAGAATAAAAAAAATGATAACTACTCATACACTTGTAAACTGCACTTGGTAATGATGCATCCTAGCAAGTTTCATAAAATTCCAATATTGGGTTGTAGAGAAATAGCCCGGACAAGAATTTGGTCACAGACAAAATCAAAGGGCCATAACTCCGTGAAAAATCATCTAACCGGAACAAAAAGACAATATTCGCATCTCCATTTGGTAGTGATGCATCTTAGCAAGTCTCATAAAATTCCAATATTGGATTGTAGAGAAATAGCCCGGACAAGAATTTGGTAACAGACAGAATCAAAGGGCCATAACTCCGTGAAAAATCATCGAACTGGAACAAAAATATATTATGCACATCTCCACTTTGTAGTGATGCATCCTAGCAAGTTTCATAAAATTCCAACCAGAGATTGAAAAGGAATAGACCGGACAAGAATTTGGTGACACACGGACGGACGCACGGACGAAGCGGCGACTAAATGCTTCCCCCCTTTGGGGGAGTATAACAAAAAACACAACTATTTACCACATCTCAAATAGGTTGAAATTCCGAAAGATTAAAGGGAGCGCAAGAAGCAAAATCTTTCTATTTTTTGGGATCCCTGGCGAAAATGGTCTCTTTAATTCTTCTCTCTGTGGTGTTTTGTACAGCTTAACTGACACGCTTCACTCCTTCAATCCGCTGTAAAACTTGGAATCTCCCATGAGGTCATTACTCTTATACTGGTATTGGCTGTCTTTCATCAAGTCTTTATTTGGGATCCTGGCATGGTTGTCCCTTCATAAATTAATTCACCTTCATCAGTCAACGTTAATAATTTCTCCGGGTCTTTTATCAGATGTGATAGTATCGATCCAACATTGGATTTATAACTGAATGGCATTGTGTCCATTATTTCGTTTGGTGTCAGTAATGGGTTTTCTTTACCACCTAATTGATCCACAACGTAAAATCCTCTTGGATCTTTTCGTAGTTTGCCTTCAGCCATTAGACGGAAATGACGAGTCCACTTCTCTACATCTATTTTGCCTTTCTCAATTTAACAGTTTACCTTCTTCCCCTTATAAATTTTCAATGTTTTTATAATGTGATGTTTCGACTTATTACACCTTTCATTCAATTTCATCTTGGATTAGATTCTGAATCGTGAGAAAATACTGATGTATCTAGACTCCAAGTTTGTTGAAATTGACATATAATTAATGAAGAAATGACCTTTTTACGCATGATTGATTCTACTTCCGGTCCGACTATATCAACAGATAGAGCCTAAAAAATTTCGTTCGATACCCAACAAGGCTATATTATCTTAAAAAGTGACCCGGTTATGATCGAAATTTCGGTGCAATAAAGCGTTAAATTGTGTGACGTCACACAACTTTTAAATCATGATATATCGATAACGGTAAGAGAAAGACCTATACGCATAATATTTTCCTTATGAGTGTGTCGAGAGCTTTCAAACGTTACCAAAAAGAATAGTCATAGATGAAGTTTAATTTTACGACGTCACTTCCGGTTTATTTAAACGACCGTATCTCAGCTCAGGTTGTCCTAGACTCATAAAAGTTACACCGTTGAATTCGTGTTTTCAATACCTTTCCAACGATACATTACTTGATACGTTACGGACAAACATTAAAAATTCTATCGTTTATGACGTCACTTCCGGTTTATTCAAACGTCTATATCTCAGCTCGGGGTCGTCCTAGACTCATAAAAATTAAATATTTAGAAACTGAGCGCCATTTTCTTTCATATGGTACCATACTCGATTCTTTTCTAAGGTTTTCATTTTTTATTTCTGACATAAATCGAAAATTATTTCAGCTGGACCCATTAATCTAATATATTTGAAATCTGCTTTTCAATACCTTTCCAACGATACCTCGGTTGATACGCTACGATCACGCATAAAACAGTTATTTTATGACGTCATTTCCGGTGGGAACAATATCTTTCGTAATGTACTCGGTCATACCTTTTCAAAAATATATAGCTTGCCCTACTTCGAAACAGCTATTTTCAACTTCCGGTTTTAGGATCGAACCCCTTAATTTTCCGTAAAATTCGTGTTACACAGTAAAGGTAACATTTATAATACTAAAAAGAACATATTTCATCTTTAATAATAAAAAATAATGATAATAGTAATACTAATAATTAAGACTTTATTTCAATCTTCCCTGTGTTGCTCTAAAATTAAATATTTACCTCTTGCTATAAAAATTCAATACTTCCGATTTCCCCCATAAAATTCGTGTTATACAGTTAAGACATCATCTACGATACTAAAAAAAAACTTGGTCTGTTAAAAATAGAAATACCAGTTTCAACTCGTTCATATATGTCCAGACCAGTACAAGCATGACTATGTACAATGAAGGGCCAATTAATCTATGGTTAAGACGTCCAGTGATTAAGTTTGACACTTGAATACACCGTTGTTACACTTCCTTGCCTAATTATTCAGTAGTGTTCATACTTATTTATTTATTTTGATTATTTATTGAGTTATTTATTACAGTTAGTTTTAATTATTTATTATTATATTTTAAGTAGTAGTTGTTATATAAATAGATGGAGTTCATGTTTAGTTTTTTAAGAAACGGTTGTCACTAAAACGTCTCATGAACGTAGGGCGTTCATTTGAGTGTTGACCGTTGGAGAAGAAACATGTAAGTTATTTATAGAGTCTATATTTAATTATTTATTCAGTTATTTGTTCATTACAGTTTTAATTATTTATCCAGTTATTTATTTTTAATTCATTTCAGTATAAGTAGTTGTTACAGTTGATACTCACCAACTCGAACTCTGATATTTCGAATTTCCGGTTATCTCAAATTTGAAGTTCGGTCCCGTTTTTTCCCCTTCTATTTCTATATTTCTTAACTCTTTATATATCAAATTCCAGTAATTCGAATTATTCACTATTTCGAATCTGTTTTTCGGTCCCTCCATCCTAAAATCTATTGATTTCTCACTCGTTATATCGAATTTTTATCACCGAGTGAAGATGAAAGGCAAACCGTCGAAGGTGATAATTTTTGATCCCATACCTGTAATTTATCACTTCATTTGTCTGTACTGGCCAGTAAGTTAATTGTGTTATCAAACTGTTATGATACAAACACGAGCGATACACACGCTGATTAGACTAACAACGCCGAAGTGTTAGAAGAGGTTTTTGACATGTGCTATTTTTCGTCTTATTTTTTATTTGTAAAATTGTTGTAACCATTGATTGTATATAACCAGTTGCCTATTCTATTTATTCGATATTCATGTAAATTAAAAGTATAACAATTAAAAGTATATTTTGTTTCATCTATTATATCACTCTAAAAATATACAATGTTCACGCACTGTGCAAATAGATAATTAGCCTACACACGGATAACATCGCACAACATACGTTTGCGTAGAAGAAAATAACGCATGTAAACAGTAGAATTTACCACGATTTAAGATAAATCCACAGTACACATCAATATAAACAAAGTTTATATCATGTGTAAATATAACGACGTGTTATATTGAAAAAAAAACACAAAACAAATAGAGGTATTTATATGTACAACATGTATATTTTCAACGATTTATAAAGTGAGTGGGGTAACGGAAAAAGTTGAACAATAATACACTACTGATAAATCGAACTTCGGATATTTCGAATTATTTTTACGGTCCCACGGAATTCGAAATAACGAGTTTCGACTGTATATAAATAGATGAAGTTCATGTTTAGTTTTTATAGAAACGGTTGCCACTTAAACGTCTCCGTCTATGGCTTAGGGCCTGACTCCCTAAATGTCTGCGACCACGCCTTAGATCGAGTATACAAGTCAGCTCTGTATACTTTTGAGACGTTCTTATCAAACGCATGACTATCGTTCGAAACTTCGATATGATGTCAGTCGGTTTCTATATTAAAACTATGACCACACATACGACGTTATCTAAAATGGCCACCGCACATGCGCAAACATGTTACCATCAGTAGTCATCCAAGATCGCCGCCTTCTGACACGCGTTCAAAATGGCCGCTGCGCACAATGACGAATATCCAAAATGGTCGTCGCGCATGTGAATATATACGAAACAAGATGGTCGCCACGCACACATCAAATATGGACGCCGCGCATGTGCAGTCCATGACGTTAAAGGTGCCCATATTTTACTACACTTTATAGTTTTTGAAGCGACCTTAGCGGTGAGATGTAAGTGAACTTCAGACGACACCATAGTACACTATTTTCTAAATGCTGAGCGCCAAGCGGGGAAAAAAGTACCGTTTTCAAATCTGTGTACTCGCTCTTAATCATGACGCTCTTTATGATTAAAACTGTCGAAGTTGAATACAGATATTATATACTTTCACGT
The DNA here is from genome assembly GCA_029582155.1 of Panopea generosa. Taxonomy (NCBI): domain Eukaryota; kingdom Metazoa; phylum Mollusca; class Bivalvia; order Adapedonta; family Hiatellidae; genus Panopea; species Panopea generosa. Next base: position 14,314,187 of record CM055905.1, read on the forward strand.
TAACAATTATTTGAACTTCTGCGTAATATTACATTACAAGACCACTTTCCAAATCATAAAGCAGTGATTTACGATAACACGCAGTTTACATTTCATGCATAATTTACCAGCGTTTTGTGAACTTTAAATGACTTACTTGCAAAAAATTAATCAATCTCATATAATTTAATCGACATTTAGTCAAGACATAATGCAAGTGTGCGGCTATCCTTCTCCATATATTAAATCTGGGGTAAATTGTATTTCAACATTCGCGTGTATCACATCATATTCTGGTCTGCTAATGGTATATACGTAATAACAAAACCCATTGTACTTGTCTGATCAACATTCAGTGTACCACATTCATATCAATGACATAAACAAGACATTTTAAGCATTATACAATATTAAATACAGGTGCAAGTACATACTTAAGAGTTAAATGAAATTGTATGAAATAGGGTAGTTAGCCCCAATACCTGACATGTTTATATACCAGGGCGTGTTATTGGTTATAAGCGTCACCAAATATCGTTGAATTCTTCCCGCTCGAAAGGGCCATGAACTAAGCTACGTGAACAGAGCATTATAATGACTAACATGTAAAATCACATTTTAATGACTAACATGTAAAATCACATTTTAATGACTAACATGTAAAATCACATTGTAAGGTGATTGTATTTTTTTGTATTGGTTGTCAGGGTTATAACTGGTGATGTTATTGTGGGGAAAATTAATATAAATACAAAAGGCTCAAAACGCAATAAAAATCAATCGGAACGTCAAGTCAAGAGGCACATGTTCGATCCATTACTGTATAGCAAGTTTCATTTGAATCGGTTAAAACTTTGGGAGAAGTAACGTCCGCAATTAATGGTGCAAAGTGTGACGGTGACGTGTTATTGAAGTCAAAAGAGACAAGTGTCATGGCATAACAAAAATAGGAATTGGAACACCGTAGACCCATTGTTCCGGGCGCCTGTTAGCTGACCTATAATTTCTTACTACTGATGTCGAAAGTTGGAATTTGCCGTGGTACTTCATGTATTATATAGCGAAAACGTGCATCACGAGGACAAACAGTTGTCATGGACACATTCAAATGTGCAGTGGCGTAGCTGCCTTTACGCCACAACGCACGGGATTGCACATATTTTTGAGAATGCATCATTATATCTCCTGGAAATGCCATCAGAACGCAGGAAATGAGTCCTAAAAATATTTTTTTCCCCAAACCCCTCCGCAAACCCAACTAGAACCCAGTGAGCTTGCAAATCATTTTAGGGTCAGCCACGCCACTGATGTGCCATGATAACAATCATGACACTTTTCAATTGAGTCATCAAAAACATGTAATACATACATGTTGAGACAACAGCTGATCTATTGGACATCCTGAGACCTAATTATTTCCAAATTATGCGTTATAATGAGCGTTAACAATATAGATATATAAAATCGGGTATTATCCAACATTTTCCATATCGTGTCGTGTTATAATAGCACTCAGTTCAAAGTTCAGTAAAAGTCAGTTCAAAGTTCAGCAGACTGTCACATGATTTGGGTATGTGTAAATATTTATCGGATGCGCATACGATTCAAGTTCATATAGGACACAACCAAACCTTAGTGCGCATCGACTAAATGTTTGAAGAGTGTATAGGGTACGTTATTGAAAAAAATGTTTCACGTTTAACAAAGTTAATATTATGATGTAAATAAACTTTGTGGTGTATAACAATAAGCAAGTCCTGGAGATGTTTATAAAGACCACATATTCCAAAACGTAAGTAGTTGTTTTGATTTAATTTCCACTACAACATATATAGGACAGGGTTATGAGATAGATTGTAATTTATTTAAAAAGACATATGCAGATCAATGTTTTATTCATGGAATAACTGTATTAAAAATATAACATACCAATTAAATTAAGCAAATGTTTTACTATCTCATTAAATTATTTAAATATGTTAACGATCAATAATATTTACACAAACACCGCATTACAGTCACAATAATAACAGCAAATGCAATCAGAATGTAATGAAAATGGTAAAGAATCGAACCCGAACCAAACTCATCCGGACAATATTATGTCCTGTAGAATCAGACACTTGGATTAAATGTCATAAACATTGAAACTGTGCATAGCTGTAAATGTTCGATTTATAATTCTTTTATATCCTTATAGAACATATTTATTCAATATCACATATGTTACCTCAGTATCACATATAGTACCTCAGTATCATCTATATTACTTCAATATCACATTCATTACCTCAGTATCATCTATATTACTTCAATATCACATTTATTACCTCAGTATCACATATATAACCTCAATACTACATGTATTACCTCAATAATATATATTACCTCAGTATCACATATATTACTTCAGTATTGTATATTACCTCAGTATCACATATATTCCTTCGATATCACATATGTTATCTCAGTATAACATACAGTACCTCAGTATCACATATATAACCTCAATACTACATGTATTACCTCAATAATATATTTTAGCTCAGTATCACATATATAACCTCAGTACTATATGTTTGTCCTCAATAATATATATTACCTCAGTATCAAATATATTACTTCAGTATTGTATATTACTTCAATATTACATATATTACCTTAATAACACATATATTGCCTCAGTATCACATGTATTGCCTCATTATCACATATATGGCCTCAATATCACATATATTAACTCATTAACATACATATTGCCTCAATATCACATATATTGCCTCAATATCGCATATATTACCTCAATATCACATATATTACCGAAATGCATTTTATCGATATTCAAACTTTGCGTTATCACAGTGCGGATACACAGTGCAAATTGTTATCTTCTTTAATTTGTGACGTCGTGCACAAACCTTTTTAAATAATTTTAACTTGTCTTTATCGACTTAGATAAAAAACGTGCTTCGTTGTGTTGTTTTTGGGTGAAAAAAGGAAATGTTTAATGAGCAGTGATGTGGCAGCTTCGTTTAAATTATAACATTCCAAATTGCATATGGATAGATGAATGGATTGATGTGTGTGTGTGTGTGTGTGTGTGTGTGTGTGTGTTAGTACCTGTCTACAGACTAGAATAGAACCATCGTTCTTCGAAACGTTACTGGCAAACTTTCACACATAGCGTTTTTGGACCGAGCTGGACTCGAACTCACGACCTCAGCGGCGCGAGGTAAATGACCGTTTGATCGTAAGACAATATGGCCTTATACTACTCCGTCATTGAGGAACCTATTTACCTGACCTTAGATATACAACACCAGTGATATTTAGTATTTTATAACGATCGACATTTCTTATACAGTACTATTTTATTCAAAGTAAAATTGAAATCGTTGATTATAAATTTGAAAATATGTCTATAATTAACAATATGGGGAAGTCACTGCAAACTTGAAACCATATCTATTAAATACAATGTATTCCTTTGATAACCAAACAACACGCAGACGATAAATCTTCCCTATTGAAGGAGAAACACGACATATAATATTTTAAGTAAAATTGTTAAACTGTTTCTTGCAATATTGAATTGTAAAAAAGCAGTCAACGTATTATTAAGACAGTTACACAAAGCCGCTCGTATTGCAGGTAAAATATTGCGATTCACAGTTGCGACTAGAGTTTTATTTTAAGTAAAATAAACACCTGAACACAGTCCCTTAGCTCATTTATCATTGTGAACATATTATACACCACAAAGATATCAGGTCATCGCGTTTTTGCAAGTTTAGTCATACAATGCAATCTATACTTTTGTACTCCATTCAACGTACCCTTGACAGGACAAAAACTACATGCATACATAATAAACACAACCGATTTAAAACGTAAACATCCTTACAGTTACATAACCTCTTCATTTAGTCGCTATCAGGAACGTATGATGAACGTATGACATCTCACTTATAACTTGACAATATCGTCAATATGTCACTTATTCAACTAGTAAAAATCAGTAGATGATTTACTGAATGAAAAAGAGTGCTTGGCTTATTACAGAAACTATGCCATGCGGAATGTTTCGGATTTATGAATAAGTTGACTTTCCAGTTGATAATCTGTGATGTTGACATCCGTAACTAATAATATGGATGCTGGACAAGGAACTTACTGGCTTCTTAGTTCCTTACTGATGTTGCCATGACAATTTGAATAAGTGACATAATAAAGTCGTTGATGTCAGCATTATGAGTGAGATGTCGACGATATACGGTCCTGGTGACGAAATAATGAAGTAGCTATCTGACTTTTATGATGGCAGATCTATGCTACCATACGTATCAGAATACCTTGAGCATTAGGAATTATTTAATGAAATACTATGAAGAAACTGAACATAATAATGCCCTTATACATTGTAATATATATGACAATTTGCAAACAACCATTATCCGTTTTTTTTTTTCTTAAAATTTAAAAAAATCACCGTAAAGACAGTGATACTATGAATTGTAATTTCAATAAAAAAATAAGAACTTTAAAATGTAAATAGTTTGTTTTGGTGAACTAGTAATTAAATATCGCCCACGAATTGAAAGTCTGTGTCTCTTGTAACCATATAACCTCAGCGCTCACTCGAGGACATAAACATAAAAATTCACTGAAACCAATAGTTAGAATTCTATATCTTTAAAAAAGATTAATTTGTAATTTTAAATTTTAGCCTAATATGGTAATTCTATCGTATACACATTAGTCACAGATTAAGCCCTGGAATGCAATGACTGTTTGGACGCAGCAGTAGCAGTTTAGTTATGTATGGCCACCACCATTACGTTTTGCATAAACGTACATTATAAAGTTTGACCAAAATATCACTTTGCCTATGATTATCGGACAAAATACCCTTACAATTTCCTCAACTAAAACTACCAATTAACTCAACGTAACATAAAAAAACATATTAATAACTTTTCACAAATTTTGATATTTTTCATTTAACCAGACAGTATTTCAAAATCAAAGTATATACACTAAATGTACGTTACTTATTTAAACTTCCTCTGCGGCCGAGTAGTCCAAGACGCTGTCGTATTGCTTACTTCTCATCGCTGATGTTCTACCCCCAATTAGGTCCAAAAACTTCATGATATCCACTTATATACGGACGGACGATGGTTTTACACAGATTTATTCTGAGGTCTCCCCACCAATAAAACCGGATATGCCATATCTTACCGATCATGTGTTGAAAATGATGCTTAACACCATTCAGTTTATAGATTTTCTTATCTAAATGATAGTGGCTCACCATATAGAAATGTATTATGATACTAAGAAAATACAAATGAAATCATTCTGACTGCATTTGTGAACAACGTAAACACTAGCGATTGTGTTAAGATTATGTATGTAAAGGTGATTTTATACTTATATCATATGTTTACGAATAAGGACCCAAGTACAATTATACACCATGATTGTAACTACTTTCTGAAACCTGAATAAAAAAAAACACAAAACAAACAAAATACTACCCAGACTGTATAGAGTCAAACGTAAATGAAAGACAAGCAGCACATAACTCTAGATGTTTTAAACCTGTGCGGTATAGTACTTTTCTTTTTAAAAATATTATTTAATAAAGACAACTATTGAATGGAACCACCTGAATGACAGTTTAATGTGCGTACCATAAACAGAGAGCTAGAGCTTAAAGACAGCTTTTTGTCAAATAAAAAATCTCTATCCCCGCCGTGAATATATTTTATTGGGCTCTACATAGTATAGTTTTAGATTCAGATGCTGGCTTCTTAATAAACAAGTCTAACTTGATTAACCTATTTAGAATGCTTTATTTAAACCTGCTGATTAGAGTTAAACATAAGTAAGAACATACAAAAAATGGATTGTTCACTAATTTACGGTTCTTTTCGTTTCTAGTTTGGAATATACACTGTTTATTCATAGTAAATGGATCCAAAATCGTTAACAGAACATTAATTTCTCATTTCCGCCTAGTTTCAAATTATTTTGTAAGCGAAAATAGCCGAGTCATAATCTGACTGCCGCATATGCAAAACACCGATGAAGTTTTGACGTGTGTGGCAGTTTACCACTGCTATTTTGGAATGCTATTTATCGTGATATATGCAGTTTTATACCCTAGTAGCATATTGATGACAGTTATATTTTGTTTAGTGTACATAACTGCGTATTGGGAAACTACATCTTATTTTAGTAACATGTCGTTTACCAATGAAACAGGATGTATTTATTGTTAGGCACTTCAGCAATTGGCAGGTCAAATAGCAGGATTCAGCACAAGTTTTTTTATATTAAGAATCCAAAGAGGAGGTCACCAAGCTAGTTAAATAATGTTGATTTTGATAAAATAGATATGGGTGGTATGACTTTAGTAAAATCAAAGTTGAGTTAATTTCGCATGTTCAGGTAAACAAACTAGACTAAGATAAACACCTTTTACCAAGGAAAAATTTGAATTTAATGCAACTGGCATGTTTATCACACAAATGCAATATTAATTTATTTACATAAAATGTATTCCCAGAATATTATATTAGTAAATAAACTAGTCGCTGTACAGTACAGCTAATTTAGCTGCAACGTAGTTGGGTTTTGGATTTTCTACAACATGCACGGCATAGACTGTGTTCCTGAAATTTAAGCCAACAATTGTATTTGTGGACAGAATTCTGTCAACCAACAAAAGTTATGTTTTTATGGGATTTAGAGGGTTCAATTACATATTATGTGAGGATAACTGATGGATTTGTATTTAAAGTTTCATTTGTTTACTCCTAAACGAAATCAATGGTCATACAACAAAACCCCATATTTGTGTCAAATAGAACTGTTTTATTTAAGTAACAATAATTTTTAATAAAACAGAACCTCAAAACGTTGTGCCACTAGGCAACTAGTGTTGCGTAAATTTCGTAAAATCTTATTTGATAAAAGTAAACTTCCTTAGGGCTCACCCTAATCAACCACCGGTAAATACATGAATATGAATTATACAAATAAAGCATAATAGCTCAATGAGTCTTCCATCCGGAAATAGACCGCGGCGTGGTCTAGTGGTAGAGCGTCCGCCTCGCATGCGGAAGGTCGTGGGTTCAGTTCCCGGCCGGGTCATACCAAAGACTTTAAAAGTGGTACTAGAAGCTTCCTCACTTGACGCTCAGCATTTAGAGGAAAGGTCTGGTCGGCCCGGTGTCAGTATTATGTGACTGGGTGGGGTATCATACCATGTGTCTGCGGCATATTACTACAGTGTGACAGCGCTTAGAATACTGTCTCAAGCAGACACCGTCGCGATATGACTGAAAAATTGTTGAAAGCGGCGCTTAACACCATACAACAACAACCATTCAGAAATACATATATAACAATAATATATTTGTTAGTTGTACGTGGTTTATATAGAACCCTAATTATAACCGTAATGTACACAACAAGCACGGCATATTAATAAAATTATTACAATCACAATTCAGAAATCAAAGCTATTGCATATGAATATTATTACTAACAATATACACAACAATGAACGGTTTGTTTAAAACCAATTTAAACCACAGCAGTGGCTTAGTGGTAGAGCTTAAGCTTTGCATGCGGAAGCTCATGGATTCGATCTACTACCAAATAATGGCAAAGGCTTAAAACATTCTCGCTTGGCGCTCAACACTTACATGAGAAATTTAGGAATGGTCGGGCCAACGTCTGTTTATTATGACTGTATATGGCGTCATAACTCCCGTGTTACAATGCTTAGAATACTACCTTAAGCAGACACCTTCAAGATATGACTGAAAATTGTTGAAAGCAACGCAAAACACCACACGACACATAAAAGCAATAAAACTTAAAACAAATATCAATAAAAACACCATGTCATGACATTATGTATTGCGGATGTAGCGCCACCACCATGTTGACTTACATGTTTTCATGAGGAGAATATATGTCAAAAATAAAGTTTACCCTTTTATTGAAATATTAACACACGAGACCATCATCTTCTAAAATATGTGTAAAATTAAAACGTCAGATTATGATGTGACCACCCCCACTCCCCTCACATACACACACGAAAATCCAATATAAGATAAGGACCTGGCCGATATAATCCTATGATGATTTCCATTCATTTGACATCCATGTGTCAGTGTAGTGAATTTCGTATGAGCTTCTATTCATGTAACACTATAACATAAAGTATACACGTTTAGGTGCGTTATTCACTTCTACATAAAATTAGTCCAAATAAACTTGATTTCAAATATTTCCAAATGGTTCATAGGTGCTGTTAATTCTTGCTGCAGATGAGGATTAAAGCAAACGCTTTAATAGCATATTCTGCAATAAGACATCACTGCTGTTCAAAAAGTAACTTTTATAGGATTGTAACAGATAGTCTATAAAACAACAAGCTTGTGAACCTACCAGGTACTGTGTATATTTATGTGTACATTCCTGAGATGAAAAACAATTCTATGTTTTTTTACAGTGGAAATCCAGAACCTTATTTTATGTCGAAGAATGAACAAAATTCAACTGTGCGTTGAGACGTTAATGTGTTAAATGTAGTGTCGTATTTCGTATGGATATATATTTATATTAACAGTTTTTTTACAAGATCATTTATCAGCTAAGATATCAGCCAATATTGAAAGTACAAATCCTCGTCATTTCCGGTAATACATACCAAACTATGAAACGTTCCATTGATATGTTATTAGAAAAGGACATAATTCGGTGAATGCCTCTTCGAAGAATTTAAAATAAAACTCGGTTCTATAACTAGCTATATAGCTAGTATTCAAATCAGCAAAGTTTATCTGTACCTAAAGCGTTAAATGTATCAGACAGATTGAAATAAAATTAACTCGATGAATATCTTTCAAGGAATTGACGACAAAACAAACTCCATATAAGGTAATATCGAGTGATTCCATAAATAAATTAACTGTTTAGATTTCTATGTCTACAATACTTGTTCAAGGACACCATTTTACTATTTGAAAGGCAGTTTCACCTAAATTTAAACTTAAATATCTAGCAAGGTAACACATTGTATTAAAAACCTGTAAAGCAAGTTTACAGTGTGTCCTGTCTCAGTCTGTCCTACTTTCGCAGTCGGTCCTCATGTTGTTGTTTCTTAAATAGAACATCCAATGTTACACGGAAGTTTACCGTCAGTTTCAGTGTGAATATCTCCCTCTTATTGCAAGCCGGGTATAATTCTTACAAATACGTGGTAACTGATATACGAGAAATCTGCACATCAACGTATATTGACCTTGCATGTGCCCAGATATTACATCACGTAATTGACAGATAGAGTTGTCGATATCTTGGATTAAGGACGGCTGTATTTACGCTGGATAAGCTGTAATAGAATATAGCTTGAAACTGTTTTTGTATAAATTATATAAGTATATTGCTCACAGATCAGCTGATCACTTTGAAGCACACTAATTTTTCCATGAACATGAGATTACGCCGGAACTTACTGTTGGACAAGTATCAAAAATGGAAAACTAGCTCAAAAAGCGATAACAATTTCAGTATGTAATGCAATGATAATAAGAAGGGGGTATTTTAAATTGACTCAAGAAAACCAAATTCAATATGGGAAAACGAATATTTATAAGAAAATAATGTATACTTTAGGGTTCGTATTCACCAACCTAGACTTCAATCTTAGATATATATTTTGCCGTGACATATGAAGTTATTGTGAGAGTTCATTCAACTCTATATTAGATGTCACTGCATTAAATGATTCGTACCTTTGTTATTATCACACGTTTGATATCCAAATATCATAAGCAGATCAGTACCTGTGTGGTTGTCACACGTTAGGTATCTAAATTGTACTAGAATATCAATACCTGAGTTGTAATCACACATTTGATATCTAATTGCATAGAAATATCCGTACCGGAGTTTTAATTACACATTTGATATCTAATTGCATCCGTACCTGGCATGGTTAACAATGCATGTGCGGTTACCACACGTTTGACACCTAATTAATACAGTATGTACTCATAAACGCATTATCTTAACTAAACGCTAGGAGAGTCAGCCCAGGCCCATTTGCTTTTTGAATCATCAACATATGAATGTTTCATCAAACTTAGATACAAAAGTGAATATGTTCACTGGACATCAGAACTGTCCACAAATTGGCAACATTGTTTTGATGAAATGATAAAAAAATAGTGCCGTCAGAAATGTTGTGAATATAGAAAGGACGTAAATCCATTTAGAAAGCAGAGAAAAAATATGTGTACTTAAATTGATGTCTGTACCGTTTGCCAAGTGGTAAACCTCATAAATATATTGAAATGTACGCATAAAATTAAATCATCTTTCACATACAACTGGATGTGCATTATTGTGATAAGTAATATTCTACATTACAACATTACTCGTTTTTGCGCCGAAAATGTAACATGACAATTCATAATACAAGTCTGAATACAGTACTGAGTGTAAATATACAAAATTACTGTGACAGCAGCTTTTATCTTACAATGGTGGACACATTTTCATTGTCAATATTATTCATGAAAATACAATAAATCCTTCACAAATGGATGACAAACAATATTTTAAACTTACTTGTATCCTCAAACGGACAAGATCGGTATATATAAATTTCATTGTATTGCTTACATTACATATCCCATTTGTCCTAATTTACGTACAAATAGTGTGAATTTAATAGTAACCACTACTTACAGAAAAAGTATCACATTGTTATAACGCTTAAGGTGAGATATTCTGATCGCCTAGTGTCAGCCGTCGTTCGTCCTTAACTTTTGTTTCAAACGACTTTTTCTCTGAAACCACTCGCTAGATTTTCATTTTTAATGAAGTTCTCTGAAGTTTGTTCAAATCATGACCCTGAGATTGTATTTGACCCAGCCCCAGGGTATTGTCGATTTTTCTTTTCAAAACTTCAAAAATCTTCTTCTACGAAAGACCAAAGCCTAGAGCTTTGATATTTTAGATGTAGAATTAATCAGTTTCTCTCAACTTTGTTCAAGCCATGACTCTATGGTAAACATTGGCCTCGCCCAAGTTTAACATAGGGACATTTTCATTTGAAATTTTTTTCTCAAGCACCAACCTCCCATATGTGTTTATATTTTGGTATAAATGATCCCTTTGAGTAGGGGTTTCAAGTTGGTTCAAATAGAGGGGCTAAGGTCTATTTGGGCCCAGTATGGGAACTTAGATCTTTACAGGAAAAGTATAGGAAACAGGAAGTTATGTTTTTCTTATTCATTTTTGGGATTATTCCAGTCATATTGATATCTGAAGAATTGTTTAGTCATAATAGATGAGCACGTGTCCCTTAAAGAGGATTTAATATTCAAAAGTGGCCAGCAGGGGAGCAAAAAAAATGATAAAATTGTTAAACTTTAAAATATCTTCTTCCCAAGAACAATTCAGTTCATATTTGGCATAAATGATCCATATGAGTAGAAGTTTCATTTTTGATCAGAATGAAGGGTTAGGATATATGCGTCCAGTAAGGGGACTTTGATTTTTACATAGGAATACAAAGGGAAAATGGTAAATTCTCTTTTTATCATCTATTTTAGGAAATATTTTAATCATCTTGGGATTTGGGGTATTGTTTAGTCATAACAGTTGAGACTGGGTCATCAAAGGCGGATAAAATATCCATTAAGGACCAGCAGGGGCTCAAAAAATTGATACAATTGTGAATTTCCAAAACTGTTCATTTCAAGAACCGACAAACCTAATTTGTTTATATTTGTTTGAAATGATCTGTATGAATAGGCCAGGGGTTTCAAATTCAAATAAAGGGGCTAGATTCCATTAGAGGCTAGTCCAGTAGAACGATTTTGATTTTTACATAGGAATACTATGGGAAAACTGGAAATCTATTTTAGGTTATATTATTTCAAACATATTGATTTCTGAGGCATTATTTAGTCGTAACAGTTTAGCATAAGAGTTAGATTTTATTAGAATCTTTTTCTCAAGAACAAATTAGCCAAATTTCCTCATAATTGGCATAAATGGTTCCAATGAGTTGTGGTTTTACGTTTGTTCAAATAAAGGAGCTAGTGTCCATTGGGGGCCAGAAAGAAGACTGGCTTTTACATAGGAATACTACGTTAACTGAGATAATTTTCAAAATTTGAAAAGAAGTGACAGTGAGCAAATTATACCCATTTAGGGCTCTTGTTAATCAACCAATCACAAGCTTTTTAAGAAATTTCTGTTCGCAAAGTTTTATTTCAAAGAAAAAATTGTCAAAATGTTTGTCAGTTAGTAAAGTTGAAGATGATAAAAATTATTTTGTTTGAATGCACGCTACACTAATGTGTCAAATGTGTAAGAGGTGACACCATCTTGGCAGAATCATATGAATGAATGGTGTTTTACCGCACGTCGACACATAGAAAGGTCATTTTGTGCGCGCAAAGAGTAATGGACGTGATGATGACAAGACATATTAAATAAGTACGGTTAAAAATTGATTAAAACTATTTACAAATAATTAATACAATTATTGACAAATGAATAAATGAAAAAGTCAATTAAAATAACAAAGTCAATAATATAATAATTGGTACTAAAAAGGATTAAAAAGCTTAACCTCTTTAAGAAAAATCAAATATATGTGTTACATCAATTTTATCAAATGACTCATTCCTGCTGTCGACTCTGTAGTACTTTCCTCGCATTGGAAAAAGTCCACACAGTCAACCAGTATGTGCTTCACAGTAAGCGGTGCAAAACAGGGCACACACTCTGGAATAGGTTCACGATTTAAAAGATATGAATGTGTACAGCTTGTATGCAAAATTCTACACCGAGCTGACACAACTTTTTCTCGACGAATACTCCTATTGCTAGGGTGCCATTCGCCAAGTTTTAGTTTTATAACATGTAATTTATTATTAATAGCAAGATCCAGGGAGGATTGCCATGAACTAAAAATATATATATTGATATGAGATTTAAAAACTGTAAAAGGCAGTTTACAATTATTAATATTCAAGCTTAAGGCCGCTTTCCCAGCATTATCAGCTTTATCATTTTCACGAATTCCTGTATGAACAACAAGCCAACAGAAAATAATAGTATTATCTTTACACAACAAATGATATTTATTTAAAAGTTGAATTACAAGAGGGTTATCATAGTTCATGCCATCAAGGGCGTGAAGAGATGAAAGTCAATCAGAAAATAAAATGAACTGTTTTTTATTAGATTCATTAATGTAGTTCAATGCCAAACGATTGCCTTGAGTTCAGCTGAAAAGATGGACGCTCCGTTTGGCTATCGGCTCTTTGAAATGTGCTGTCCTTTAACAGCAGCTGCGGCCACGGTGTCTCCATCTTTAAAACAATCTGTATATATATGACAATAATAATTGTAAGACGATTTGATTTCATTAAATAACCTTTGAAATATGGACGAGTCTGTTTCAGATTTTTTTTTCTTACTAAGTTCAAAAATGACTTTTGGCTTTTCCAAAGTCCATGATGGAATTTGTGAGACTTTGTAATTCGCAATTAAATTAAGATCAATATTGGCTTTGGTGAGATGTGGTTTGATCCGGAGACCAAACGTTCGAATAGCTTTAGGTTTTTTATCAAATAGAGTTTCATAATAAGGGTCAAAAGTAAGATTAAAAGAAGGATTAGATGGATTTGAATGAAGTTTAATTGCATATTGAAGAGCCAGTTTATCACGTCTTAAATATAATGATTGTTCGTTTGCCTCTACATAAAGACTGTCGGCTGGGGACGTACGAAAGGCACCAAGGGTGAGTCGTAGTCCTTGGTTGTGAATGGGATCAAGCATCGCTAAGTAAGACTTGCGAGCGAATCCATATACAATAGAGCCGTAGTAAATCTTATCTGATAAGTGATCTGTAAACTCTTAGTAAAACTTTACGATCTGCACACCTATTTGTATTAGCAACAACTTTCAATAAATTAAGTGCTTTATCACACTTTCTCTTAAGATATTTAAGATAAAGAATGAAAGTAAGTTTATGGTAAAAAGTGAGACTTAAAAATTTAACTACCTCAACAACAAATAGATGTTTCCCATCTTAAGTTAGATTGGGATCATCGTGATGTTAACGTAGTTGACCAAAATGCATACAATTTGCTTTAGACTTGGAAAATTTAGAACCGTTTTCATCAGACCAAGTCTGAAGTTTATTAAGGTACTGTTGTAGTTGTTTTTCAATAGTTTTCATATTTTTTTGAACGGTAACAAATTACAAAATGGTCAACAAGTAAAGAACAATCCACACTAGGATTTATGCTCTTATCAATATTAATAATTTTTACATTAAAAAGTGTGACAAACAGAATACTGCCTTGTGGGACGCCCATCTCCTGTTCGTGAACATCAGATAGGGTTGTTGCTAACCGGACTTGAAACTGTCTATCATCCATAAGTTTAAAATAAAGGTAGCTAAACGGCCACGAAAGCCCATATTATGACGATCTTTCATAATGCCATACTTCCACGTGGTGTCGTAGGCTTTCTCTAAGTAAAAAAATACAGCGACTAAATGTTCTTTCTTTATGAAAGCCTCCTTAACAAACGATTCAAATCTGATCTGACTAAATGGTCTTTGGCGTCGGAATCCACTTTGATACTGAGTAATTAAGTTGTTGGATTCCAAATCTAAACGAGGCGACCATTAATCATACGTTCCATGGTTTTACAAACACAACTTTTCAAAGCAATTGGATGGTAACTACAGTAATTGGATCCGTGTTATCTTTCCCAGGTTTGGGTACTGGAATAACGATAGCTTCCCTCCAAGACTCGGGGAAGTCACCCAAACAGAGTTAAATATATCGAGTAGAATTAATAAGGACGATTTGGGTAAATGTTTTAAACGTTTATAATGGATATCATCAGGACCAGCTGTTGTATCATGTGCCTTTTTTAAGGAATTTTTCAATTCACTAAAAGAAAATTTCTTATCATATTTTTCTGAATTATTTGATTTAAAATTAAATTTCTGTGTTTCAGTCTGATGTTTATGTTTTAAAAAAAATTTGGGTTGCAATAAATAGCAGATGCATTTTCGAAAAAGTATCTGTCAAAGTATTAACAATGTCTTTGGCAGATGTAGCATATGATTTTCAGTTTTTAAATGGTTTACGCAAGTACCCTTAACGTTGATTTTTCGGACCATGTCACACGCTTTCTTAAGGGAAGTACGAGAATTAAGCCTAGAGACGTAATCTCTCCAGTACTTTCTCTTACTCTCCTTAAGAGTACGTCTAGCTTTTGCACGAAACACTTTAAAATTGTCTAAATTTGTTGTGCAGGTCGTAAATTAAATTTACTGAATGCTTTTTTTACGATCCTTGACTGCATTTTGCAGTCATCATCATACCATGGTTTTTGAGGGCGTTTTGGATTTGCCAAGGTTTTTGGGATAGATTTTCTGCTATACTGTATAAAATTGATGAAAACTGACCAGCAGGATCATCCGTATCGTTAAATAAATCAAGCTTAAACTGTTCTTCGCAAAGAGATTGGAATATATACCAATCTGCTTTCCGAAGTTTCCATCGTTGATATCTATCAAGAAGTGGAGGTCCAATATTTTCAAGAAATATTGGATAATGGTCACTCCCGCAGAGGTCGTCACCAACACGCCATGAAAAGTCAAACAAAGTGATGGCTCATAAATTGATAAATCGATGGAAGTTTTCGATCCTGAAGCAGAATGTAAATATGTATGAGATTTATTGTCATTATAAAGACATAGGTTATTTTGATTTAAAAAAGATTCAACTTTATTACCTTTTTCATTAATGTCTTTACAACCCCATATGTAATTGTGGGCATTAAAATCCCCCAGAAGTATAAAAGGTTAAGTGTCTAACGCAATAGTGCTGTGCGGGACGTTTCTGTTGACAAGAATCATATGAATATGGGCATTTTAAATCAGTTGGTGTAGATGCCATATCGTGATATCATGCTGTAATGACAAAGAGAGGAAACTATGAAATAGAAGATTGACAATGAAAAACGCAAATAATTTGATATCTGTGTTTACTGACCTTGTGTATTAGGAAAACATGTTTGTAAACACGGGTAAATTTTAGGGTATTTTCCTGATAAAAATCTGCATATTTTGACCAAAAAAAAAACATACACGATTTAAAATATTATTTTGTTAGTTTACTCATCGTTTTAGCAGAAACACAAACTACAAAATACTTTCAATGTTAAATTTCACCACTGCTTTGATACATTTGCACATTACATTTTTTCTGAAAATCGTATACCTGAATGATGCAAATAAAAAAATGAAATACACCAGTATGTGTAGACCCTTAATTTTACTGCATCTTATTATCAAACGGAAGGTCGTGGGCTCAATCCTGTTATCTTTCATGTATTTACAATTATTTCATCCGAACCCTTATGACAGTATGACTTATCACCATGGCTTCTTACAATTATACATACTGTTAAAGAAAACTAAGATTCCAGGAATGAATCGTATCTGTTGAACGTTCTTAACGTTCTTACCATTATCACGCACCCATTTTCACGTGTGAAGTAAGTAAACCTCGGGAATAATTTGCATGTTTCTATTCTTATCACCTTGCACCAATATGCGGGTAAATATGTTAATAATGTGTTATATGTACATGCGCATGATAAAGTTTGTAAACGAAACAGCAAACATCGTATTGTACAGTACCTTTTGCTTCTTGATGTAAAACAATCAATAATTATGACATCAAACACAATTACAAATACTGCCAAGGCTGATTATTTTTTCCAAAACTATGTCCGAAGCGAAAAAATTACCGTTGATGATTATACTTTCATGGGAAGTGAGCGGCGAATTTCAATGTTCATCATTTTGAAACACATACATAATATTATAAATATAGCAATTCATATATAATATCTACCAGATTCCCGTTTACATCCGGGCAAAGAAAGCATGAATATTTATCAATATTAGTGGAACTATTTGATTAAATGTATTATGTACATCTTAGTGAAATATGTGTGTGTCAAAATACCCCAGATACAACATGGAACATTTACATATACACATATACATAGTTACACTGAAAGGATGTTCTAACTAAACCTTTGGTTAATCGGCTATTTTTCCACTATCTACATATCGATTTTGTTGAAAATTGGAATATATATAACTAAACATGTAATACATATTTTAGTGAAATTTCATTTTAATTAAACTTCAGAGAAGTTATAAAACATAACAAATAAAAAGCACTTTTATTAAAATTGATATTCGCTAAATGACGACAATCAGATCAAATAAAATTTAAACAATGTGAAAAGTCACTAAAAACCACAGTACAAACAAGAATTAATACTTAACATGTCCACCTCTGGCTCTCAGCACATGCTGTTTATGTACCGATGAAATAAATACCCTTTGGTTTAAATACATATAAACACATACCTGTCCGAGGGAATGGTCAGCTTGTAACATGCCAATTGCTCGAATGCGCTCTCCGTTATTCATATACGGCATCATAATAATAATACTTAAACAGAAGTGTTTTTTTCGATGCGGTTTCCGTAATAAAACATTGAAATGAACACGAATATCGATTTTCTGCACCCACCTTAAATCATCGTGCATATTTATGTAACTATACTTGTGACCACGTGCAAGTGTCGGCAATCGTTGTGGTGTATGATTTTATCATTTTTTTTATTCACGTTATAGTATTATAATAAGATGCAAAACTTCAAGCCGATACTTTGAAAAAAATCCAAATTAAAAAAGTCTAGTTAGAACCCGTCAGTGCAGAAGAGTTTCTATGTTTTTGTTATAACTTACAAGTAAATATTGTCCCATGTATTGTCAGACCGTCCCAGCCTAAACTTATAAGCTACACGGAGTCAACATGGCACTATAGAGAACAAACACCAAGCATTAACACATTCAATAACAAAACGAATACGAATGTTTTATTAGCATTAAACACAATATATACTGTTTATAGTTAACGTATAACATATAGTATGACATGCTGAAAGGGGAAAAGCAAGCATTTTCAGGATAGCAACAACATTGCAAATAGATAAAATGTTCCTTGGAAAGGAATTGGAAGTTTATTAAATTAAAAAAAAGTTTTTAAGTTGCAAATTATTGATGTATTTATTTTATACTACGTTTTCGTAATGCATTTCAGATATTTTCTAATTCAAAATGTTAATTCAGAGTTCCAAGATTGCAAATAAGATGCAGCAATATTTTGTTTTAAGATTTATACCAATATTTAATCGTATTGATGAATAGAGGTATGTGGAAGTGTAGAGTAAAAGAACTATACAACTTTTTTGAATAATGACAAAATTATCTTCACTGTATATACTTTATTTTTGGTTACCTTTGCTTGTCCGGAACATATCTTCAAAAATATGTTAGAACATGTAACGCGACTTTGAACATAGACAGAGAGCAAAGTGTAAACGTGCAGAGAGATAACGTGCCATAACTCGTTTCGAATAATGACAAAATTATCTCCCCATTTGTATGTTATATTTGCTTGTCCAAAATGTATCTTCATTTTTTTACAAACAAGATAAAAACTACTCAATTAAGCGCCTGTCCGTGGGAGTATCCTGTCTGGCCAGTTAAAACACTTTTGTGAGGCATCGGTTAAGGGTTTCCCTGTCGCACAAGCTTTGTTGGTTCAAATTCCCACTATGGTCACTGATTTTCTTTGTATTTTACATAGGTAAATAATCATGGCAGTTATTAAAAGAAGCGACTATTGGCAATATGCCTAGAGTATGACATGCTGTTTATAATTATGTTGTTGGTATATACATGTATCGCATACATTCCAATAATTGAGAGATGTTGTAGGCCGTATATGTATATGCTTTTTCTGACCTCTGACTCATCACTGAGACATTAGAAAATTTGTTTAAAACATTCTTGCAATACTTTCCACAGAAAATACAAATTTTGAGTAAATAACTCACTATGAAAATATATATTATTGCTACATTACATGTAAATATGACTGTTAGTGCAACAAAAAGAGACATTCCAGTTATAATTTGTGATAAAATTTTGGCAGTTTTTCTAATATTTATTTCTAAATTATATTTTGTCTTTATTAAAATAATATGACTAACTCCAGCGCAAATAAACGAACTACCAAAAATGAATGATTTAACCTAACCATGGTATGGAACAGCCTTATATGAAAACATATATATGTAAGACAAAACTAGAATAAAGGTATAAACTATTTGCTACACAAGCAAGTTTTGAAATTTGAAAATAAACTTTTGAGCAATCTAAAAAGAAGTTTTATCATCAGTGATTCATATCATCTTTGGTTTAGATTGTCTTTGTTACCTCCGATGATACTGTTATCAACTGACTGAATGCTGGTTCAATCCTTTTCCTGATACTTTTCCGATTTGTTTCCTTTGTATATTTAGTAAAAGTAACTTAGATTGAAGCCTATGAAATTTTACGTATGACTTTTTAGTTCAGTTAGCAAGGTGACTATGTCAACACTACATATACTGTCTAGGTCCCTTGTAACTTGAAAAAAAACCCACAACGCATTGGATGATTTAAAGTTGGCTGTACTCATATGAATAGTATAGATGCGATTCTGCATGGTCGTATATGCTCCATTTCGTCCGAAACAAGTTAATTTATGCAAGTAGTTCACTATTTAAATACACTATCGCTAAGCACATGGTAGTTGCAATGAATTTAACCATTTGCTGAGGGACATATGTCTTTTTGTGAGTTTTCTGGTCTTACTACCCAAACAGAGATATTTTAGAACACATAATTGTCTGACATGCAGTATTGAACTCTTTCTGTGCGGATTCTTATTTTCTTGACGCGCACGTTCTTTTTCGTCGAGGGTGAACGAACTATCACGGCTATCTTGTTTGTTGTGTCTCAACCAGACTTACATAGTATTTGTATTACTATTGGATATTGATGATATCCATCAAATGAATGAATAACTGGTGTTTACGGAACGTCGACACATAAATAGGTCATTTTGTGCGCGCAAAGAATAATGAATGTGATGACAAAAATAATTTTATTAAATAAATATGGTTAAAAAATTTTAAAACTATTTACAAATAAATAAATGAAATTATTTACAAATAAATAAATGAAAACATCATTTAAATACAGGGAAATCAACGATATACTAAATCATTTAATCCGTCAACGGGTTTTAAACTAAAAATGTTTAAACAGTTTAACCTCTCTTAAAAAAGCATATACACTGGTTACATTAACTTTGTCAAAAAGCTCTTTCATACTATCGATCATGTAGTACTTCGCTCTCATTGGAGCAAAGTCAACACAGTCGATAAGTATATGCTTAAAAGTAAGCGGTGCAAAACAGGGCACACACTCTGGTACAGCTTCACGCTTTAAAATATATGAATGGGTACAGTGGGTATGCCCTATTCTGCACCGGGCTAAAATAACATCTTCTTGACGAATGATCCTGTTGCTAGGATGCCATTCGCCAAGTTTTGGTTTAATATAATGTAACTTATTATGTATGGCAAAATCCCAAGAGGACTGCCATGAACTAAAAATATACTTATTAATATTAGATTTAAGATCTGTAAAAGGTAGTTTAAAATATGAAATATTCAAGCTTAGGGCCGCTTTTGCAGCCTTATCAGCTTTATCATTTCCACTTATTCCTGTATGACCACGAAGCCAGCAGGGAACAATAGTATTTTCTTTACATAGTATATTGTATTTATTTAAAAGTTGAAGAACAAGAGGATTATCATCTTTCATGCCATCTATGGCTTGAAGAGATGAAAGTGAATCAGAAAATAAAATAAACTGTTTTTTATCAGATTCATTAATGTAGTTCAATGCCAAAATCAATGGCTTTAAGTTCAGCTGAAAAAGATGGAGGCTCCGTTTGGTAAACGGCTCTTTGAGGTGTGCTGTCCTGTAACAGCAGCTGCAGCCATGGTGTCGCCATCTTTAGAACCATCTGTATATATTTGACAATAATGATTGTAAGACGATTTGACTTCATTAAACTTACTTTGGAAGATAGTGGAGTCTGTTTCAGATTTTTTGTCTTTACTTAGTTCAAAAATGATTTTTGGCTTTTCCAAAGTCCATGGTGGTATTTGTGAGACTTTGTACTTAGCATTTAAATTAAGATCAATATTGGCTTCGGTGAGTTTTGGTTTGATCCGGGATCAAAAGTTCGCATAGCTTTAGGTTTTTTATCAAAGAGAGTTTCATAATTGGTGTCAAAAGTAAGATTAAAAGCAGGATTAGATGGATTTGAATGAAGTTTAACTGCATATTGAAGAGCCAGTTTTTCACGTCTTAAATACAATGATGGATAATTTGCCACTACATAAAGACTGTCGGCTGGGGACGTACGAAAGGCACCAAGGGCGAGTCGTAGTCCTTGGCTGTGTATAGGATCAAGCATCGCTAAGTAAGACTTGCGAGCAGATCCATATACAATACAGCCGTAGTATAATTTTTATCTGATTAGTGATCTGTAAAGTCTAAGTTAAACTTTACGATCTGCACCCCAATTTGTATTAGCAACAACTTTCAGTAAATTAAGTGCTTAAACCTAAAAAATTGTATTGTTAATAACAGGTATATGTGTCCCATCTAAAGTTAGATTGGGATCATCGTGATGTTTACGTAGTTGACAAAAATGCATACAATTTGTTTTAGACTTGGAAAATTTAAAACCGTTTTCATCAAACCAAGTCTGAAGTTTATTAAGGCATTGCTGTAGTTGCCTTTCAATAGTTTTCATATTTTTTGAACGGTAACAAATTACAAAATCGTCAACGTATAAAGAGCAGTCCACACTAAGATTTATACTCTTAACAATATTACTAATTTTAATATTAAAAAGTGTGACAGACAGGATACTGCCTTGTGGGACGCCCATCTCCTGTTTGTGAACATTGGACGTGCCCATTCGGACTTGAAACTGTCTATCATCTAAAAAGTTTAAAATAAATGTAGCCAAACGGCCACGAATGCCCATATTATGAAGATCTTTCATAATGCCATACTTCCATGTGGTGTTGTAGTAAAAAACTACAGCGACTAAATGTTCTTTCTTTATGAAAGCCTCCGTAACATACGATTCAAATCGAATTAAACGGTCTATTGTACCTCTTTGGCGTCGGAATGGTATCCATCAAAATGCCAAGTAAAATTAGGACTAAGAACATTGTATGAGCGTCTCTCCTATCGTTCCGTAAATAGCGTATCAACCAAAAAGACAGTAACAAGTAAATTTTCTAGGAGTGAACTCATGAGTGCAACAGCATAGACTACATTATCCGTGCAACATAAATTATCCAGGTTACTGCGTCTCCCGTGTTACCACGTTAGTTTGCTTACGCTAAGTATATGTTACTATGTTGTGTTCATTTTGCAATGTGTTTAAATAACCTTAAATGTTATGGCTGGATTAATATAAAGCTTGATAAAATTATCACAATGAGCCAAAGCGGCCATCAGTAGTGCGCGCAAAAGTAATTCGTGCACACGAGATCAATAAAATTGCAACTTCGTGATAAATAAATTAATGAGCATACAATTTTGTCCTGAAATGAGATTAACTTCATTGCGAAATTACGCATATCTGATATGACCCAGCCGTTTCAAGGTTATGCAAGCAAGTCCTTATAATAATAGTAAGACACATAATGCAGACGATAAGTAAACACAGATATATAACATCTCATTTTCAATATTGCATTTATTTTGAAGTAAATACAACTATCAAGTTTCATTTTGTGAAAAACGCATTTATATCTGTACATAATATGACAGTGCTCTGCCATATAAAAGAGAAGTAAACATACAGTGGGTGACCATGAACGTTTAGACCAAGTTTATTGCAAAAGCTTAACAATAATATATGTACACTAAACAGCACGCAACCAAGACATAATATCTATTTGTAATTTTTATAAGAAAAAACTATTTCAAATAATCCGTTGGTAAGGTTAATATTACAAAATGTAAAGTATATATTCAATCTGATTATTGTTTTTGCATGGTTAAGTTTAAATTGTAATAAATAATATAAATAAATTCATCTTTCAACTTAATAATTTTATTGGAAAAAAATGTTTTATGAATATTTAAATTGAATGCCATAAGTATATATGTCGTTCAGATTTTTAGATGATATATTTATGCTGTGGAATGGCTCCTTAGATAATTAAAAAATATCTATTGATAAAATCAACGATTTCCACCCTTTAAATTTACGTATACCATTTCGCAAACGAGTGTATCATTTCTGGATGTTAACGTAACTAAAGCCAACTCGTTAGATATTGTTACTGATATATTTGTTAAAGAAACAAATGTACACCAATACTTAAATTTACGTCATCGCATCCTAAGTCATGTAAAAATGGAATACCCAAGAGGTAACAATTTGACGACACGTACACTCTAATAATGGCGATCTATTCTTTAAAAAAACCAAACCCCCATATTTTATTAAAAATCACATTGCTATATTTCTACTTAAAACATATCGTGCTCGTTCAGGATTTTATGTTGCGTCTCCTCTAATCTGATATTCTGGATCCGTCCCTGTGAATAACGGATCAAATTGAAATCACGTGACTCATTTGATACGTCACAAAATATGTACTTTTAAGAGGATAATCTATTTTAGTCTCACCAGGGCGCGTAGCCCACGTTAGGAAATCCCTTAAGAATGTATTATTTTCGCACGTTTAAAAAAGATATTCTTTAGGCAATACGGGGTCAGTGAGTATAAATAAAGGCAAGATAGATTGGATACATATGTTTTTTGCCAATTTTAAAATTTTGAAAAATCCTGATAAATTCCTTTTCATACCGGTACTCCTGTATCTCAAGCACTGGGAGCCACATGATGTGAGTCTGCGGAAGAGGGATGTCTTGAAAAAAAACCATATACAACTTAAAAAACATGCTGCATTTTAGTTAGTTAAAAATTATGGTGGTATTTCACATGTCATAAAAAGGACAGAAACAGATCATGAAGACACATTGGAACCAGAGTACAATCGTTTTCATATATTTTTTATAGCCCAGACGTGTTACGTATTATACCATTGTATACATATTTATGAATCGTAGGATTTATATGTATTTATTCAAAACATTATTTGAAACGATGTTATTGTAAATGTAATTTGACGTCGTTAGAAGAGCGTGTGTTATTTTAAAACTGTGGCGGGTTGATAACAAAACAGTTGGAATAGTTTGCTTGCAACTGATAATAACCAGCGATTTGAAAAAAAAAGTATTTTCTCCTTGTAAGACTTTAAATAATAAATAACTTTCGTATGTCGTCTTCAACTTGTAACAAACAAAACATTTCCAAAGTATCTATCTTTGTGTTATGATAATTTAGGTAGATTGAAACGTATGATAATGCATGATAAAACCACAGTGGTCATATGCTTACCGTGATACATGCAATCTGACAGGTGAATTTATAATCAAACCACAATGGTCTTATTCTTACCGTCAATTATACAATCTGACGGGTAGGTTTATGATTAAACAACAGTGGTTATATTTTTACCGTCACTCATACAATCTGACAGACGGGTTTATAATTAAACTACAGTGGTCCAATTCTTACCGTCACTCATATAATCTGACAGGTGGATTTACAATTAAACCACAGTGGTCCAATTCTTACCGTGACTCATAATCTGACAGATGGAGTTATGATTAAACCACAGTGGTCATAGTCTTACAGTGACTCATAAAATCTGATAGTCCTATTCTTTCCGTCACTCATATAATCTGACATGCGGGTTTATAATTCAACCAGTGGTCCAATTATTACCGTCACTCATATAGTCTGACAGGTGGATTTATAATTAAACTGCAAAAATCAAGCTAAGAAGAAATGAAAATTCTTTTTCTTGGGAGTCCTACCCTAAGGGAGAGATTAATCACTGCCCACATTTTACCTAGATACGCCTAATGTTTTCTTTAAAAAACTGTTATGTATCTTAATATAATGATTCATTGTAACTACTCTCTATTACAAATATGAAAAACAGTTCCCTATCTGATAAAGCCAATTTGTTTGAACAAAGTAAATTTCAATATTTTTAGTGACTTATGGCTAAGGCTGCGTTCAGCACCGTTAAACAGTTTGCTGTCTTTCTCAACAATAATTGCTTACTGCGTGCTTATTTGGGGTTGAGCCAGTGTCCAGGAAAATATGTTAGCTTACGTTAGCAAACGTTTAACCGAATTGAACACTGCCCAGATACTTCTTTTGCCATTGATGTACATGTGTTTCTATTGATTTGTAACTCACTAACTAACTCACTCACCCATCCACTCTCTCTTAGCCGGATCTGATTAGCTCAGTCAGTATCGCGTCTAACAATCAATTCAGGGGTCGTGAGTTCAAATTCCCGCCCGGCCAAAGATTCAGTGATGATTGATATACGATATTGTGTCTCATTATCATTTGTCTCTCACCTTTGATTCAAGTGGGAATGCTAACAGTTAGTTGCCAATATTGGATGTGCTGGAGTACTAGTTAACCTATAAAGACTCCAGAAAGAATGGTTAGGTTAACTGATCTGTCTCTTAGCACTCAATGGTATAAAACTGACGCTAAAAATTCAATGAATCAATAATTACTTACTCATTCACTCACTCCTAATGTGCACGATGTAACAATCTTTGTGGATATTTAAAGGTGTACATGACAATGTGAAATCTAATTTTGCTGGCGTTTAAGTATCAAATAATACTTAGGTATGAGCTATTGGGAATTTATTAGTTATAGAAGCTATTGGCATTTTTCGCAAAACAAGCGAGTGATAGTTTTGAAAATATGAGTTAAAGATCTTGAAAAATATTCCCTTGCAATATTATCTATCAAACTGACAAAAAATGTTGATAATAAATTATATGAATCACTCTTTCTTATAAAATTGGTATGTTGGATAATTTATACGGCACCTGATGTCAAGGTTGTTTTTTGTCACGTCATATGACCATGAATATATTTTTTAACCATTATCAAAAGCTATGCCCATTTACAGAATAGAAACAAAATTAGAGTGCGGAGGTATACCAGTTCTATATTAACATAATATAAGTTTTTTTTCCATTTATTTTTCAGAAACAAGTTTGATGAAAATTGATCAAAGTTAACATGGCCCCAACAGTTGTTTAAAATATTTTAAAGCATACTCGCAGCCAGTCAGAGGCAGTTGCTCGTGTTTTCAATGTGGTTTCAGCGGGACATTATGATTTACATAAATGCATGTAAAAAATTGACCTATTCTATTCACTTAGCGTCCTCTGTGGCCGAGTGGTCCAAGGCGCCGTGTCAAGAAGACTTGCCTCGAGCTCTCACCACGAAGGTCGTAGGTTCGACACCCGCTCGCTCCGCAAGCTTTATGTGAGAAAGTTTGCCAGTTTACTTGGGGAAGGACGGAGGCTCTACTCGGAATCATTCGGATTCCTCCATCAATAACACTGGATATGCAATATGTAACCTGAAATATGTTGAAACATATTGTGTTGCTATGGTAATGGGCATCAAATAAAATGAAATATCTGTGTCTTTAATTTAGCAACACAAAAAACATGGATGAATAAAACTACCTTTAAATCTTTAAATCCACTTGTTCCGATTTCGTAATATGAAACCTGACCACGTCGTTTTATAACTCTAGATCTACACGCATAGAGATTAACCACTTGAAATCTTAAAGTGTTAATACTTATGCAGATTGACTTTGCACATAAATAGATTTTTTTTTATCTTTGCAGCGAGCTATAAAGAAGGCGTGCGCATGCTCGATAACGAGCTGCCATTGCTTTCATTCGGTATCGTGTGGCGGTTGTGTCGGGTACGTGTTCAACATTTAGTAATCGGAAGGTAAGTGTTACCATGACATATTTTGATAATTTTCAGTGATATTAAAACATAAAAGATAACTGCTATACATTTCTTAACCATACTCGTATAGATGTGTACATTAAGTTACAGTTACTGTGTACCAGTCGATTTTATGATATAAGGTAGAACTTCGTTGGCTCGAACATGGATGGCCGGAACATCGCACATGGCTCGGACCACTACACTGGATATGCAATATTCAATCCAACTTCCTCATGCAGATCTCCATGTAAAAACAACACTTTCATGCGAGGACATTTGTATCTATCATTATATGGAACGATTACCATTAGTAACTGTTGCTCCATATACAAATGAGCGGAAGAACAGGTCTTCCATCCATTCAAGTCTCGAAGTAGAAACGAACTGCAATCAAACCTGTATAAGCGGTCACCTCTTTTAAGCAGCTTCTAACCTTAAGCAGCCACATTTGTTATTTCCCATTTATATGATTTCACATGATTGTCACAATATTTCACATAATTGAATATATCATATGATGTTTCATTTGATAATCATATGATAGTTGCACATGATTATCATATTATATATTTCACATGGTTATCATGATAGTTTATAAAAATATTTCACATAATTAAATCTGTCATGATAGACTTGATAATTATATGATAGTTTAACATGATTATCATATGATAGGTTTCACATGATAATCAAACAACAAGTTTCACATGGTTATCATATATATTTCACATGCTTATCATATGATAAGTTTCACATGATATCAATAAAATGTTCAGTATGAAAATCATATGTGGCGCAATTGCCTGTGTACCAAATTCATAATATGTGCCAATATACTTTTAATAATAATATGCATTTATCTGCCTTTAAATCCTCTCATTACGATTTCGTTATATGTAACCTGACCGCGTCGTTTTATAAATATAGATCTACAAGTGTAGTTGTTTACCCCTTGAAATCTTACAGTGCCGATATTTATGCAGATTGACCTTGTTCATCAATAATTTACCTTTACAAAAATCAATATATTTTGTTATTTATTTGTATTCTTTTGCAGCGAGCCATATAGAAGGCGTGCGCATGCTCGATATCTTTCATTCGGCATCCAGTGGCGGGTGTGTCTGGTACGTGTTCAACATTTAGTTTTTGGAAGGTAAGTCAATGTTTTACTTTCTTGGTATATTTTATAACGAATAGTTTCGAAAGAATAAGATGATCGCTTATTAGTTATAAGTATAAATTATAATAAAATGAAACATTACTTTATGTGTAAGGTATTCATAGACAAAAGTGAAAAAATAATACAAACGTACTTTTAAAGCTAATGTTTAGACATATATTCGACAAAATTTAATTTTCTATACTGATAGTTTTGGAACGAATACCATATCATATATATAATATCTTGGGAAATTGCACCTTCTGGATCCCTCAAATATGTTAACGCAATGTGATTAAGTAGACACGGGTACAATAACTTTTTACATGACTATTGTTTAACTTATTTCAAATCTTGTTTACATTTATTTTGTATGATGCCAATTTTTTCTTGTTGTATAGTTATCTAAGATTCAGACGATGCTGTCATTTGTCATTGTTGATTCGTTTTCGAACAAATCAACATTTTAGAATCGGTCTGTACATTGTATTTTGTAAAATATTTAGCTTCACCGTTTTCAAATTCGTGTCTACGACCCTGCATATGTCGATCTTTATTTAGCGTATAAATGGAATAAATCTGTGATTGAGTTCCAGTAATATTAGTCAGCAGTACTGTACATATATTGTAACATTGTTAAATCATGAGTTGTAACCTGTTGTACTAAAGATTTTAGATGGCATCATGCATTTAGATATGGATGGCAATCGACGAAACTGAAACATCTTTCTTAAAAGTGAAAAAAGTTGTTATTTATTATGATCCGTCCAATTTATATATCGTGATTAGATTACCAATTACACTAAATAATGCCATGTATACTTGTAATATAGTCAAACCTTTGCAAGCAGCCGCCATCCTTATTAGTCAACCACTTGTCTTAAGCAACCTTATTTGCTATTTCCCATTTTTTATGCTCTCAAAACAAATTCACCTGCATTAAGCAATATCCTGTCTTAAAATGCCATTTGACTCCCTACCTTATCCGGCTGCTTAAGACAGGCTTGGCTGAACATGTATTAATGTTTTACTTGTGATAAACTTGCAACATCTGCTACAACATATTATCACTCAATATTTGTAATATGCTATTGAACATCTGTGTATTAAAATCTTTACTTTAAAGGTAACTCACCTATCTACCATGTTCATTTAAAGATGATTTAGAAGCGTAAAAACACATTGACATCTGATTTAGTATTAGTATTATATTGATTACATATACTCTAATTATCTATATTCGGTTGTTTTGTCATTGTTTTTGGATCTTTGGACTCACGGAGCTCAGCCTGTCTTGTCCGAGAATATAATACTGCTTAAGTCGGCGCTTAGGACGTTATGGAACATGTTGGATGTTTCAATAACCCTCATGAATAGACAGTCAGTTTCCTTCGTATTTGGTTGCGTTTCGTGCTTCAAATTTGATTCCTTCATCGATTGATACTGCCTATCACAACAGCAGTGCTACGTGCTATATGGCGGCCGTAATAGACACAGCACTTTGACTCCGTGTTTTTATTGTCCGTTTTTTTTTTAATAATGTAGCTCATTTAGTGTTGCTCGAACATATATACTGATTTAGCCGGTGCTGGAATGTGTAAGGGAGTAATGGGTGTTGCATGCTTCATTATTATTCGTTAATAGTCTCGATTAAACCGAGTCTGCTATTAACATAATTTGGTTGCATACGTTGCCTCCAATTTTATCAAATTATTCAGTATCACAGCAGTAGCATGACGAGCTGTGTAGCAGCCGGTAAAATCAACGCGTAATTTGACTATATCAGATTCATTGGAATCAGGAGCTCAAATTATTGGCTATTGGCAGTCTTATGTGCTATGTCGTGGCTGTTAAAGTCCACATTGTTTGCCTCAATGTTATTTTTTTCTGTTTATTGGAATCATGAATCACATTTAGTGTTAATCGTGAACACACTACTGGTCATGCTGTTGCTATAGCACTTTGCTTCCAACGAAATATGTTATCAAATAGTATTACACTGGCAAGCAAACATGTTTATAAGCATGTTTATTATGGTACGCCGTATCGACACAACAGATCACGTGACCACTAGTGGGTAAACAGGGCTGCTTGTAGCACGGTTAAACATGTTTACTTTGTTTATAAACACAAACGGTGAGCTAACGAACGAAAAGTAGACGGAAATCGGTCTACTCGGCGTTGTCCATCCGCTATCCGTTACGTCACGTGATTAAACAGCTCGCGAAGGTGTTTAATCTGTTGTAATCAAATTAAACGTTTCAGCGAGCTGAGCACAGCCCAGATCGCTCTTCAGTCTCCTGTTCTAAATTGCAGAAAATATACAATTTACATATAGTTGAATACAAGGTGTATATTATATAATGCCGCTTTTCAGAAGCTAAATCATTTGATTGTTTACATTTGCAACGAATTGCCTTCGATATTCCGATCAACCATCGTAAGCTACGACGGTGTAAACAAACGCATAGTTTTTGACTGATCAGGCGCATGCAGAGATATTTTAGTCTGTAGTTTGCCAATATAACCCTTTTAAAAGTGCATCTTTTCTAACGTTCCGGTCAGTAAATGATGGAAAGTGTATCGCTGAACAGAACGTTAAAGGTGATACATCTTTAAAGGAGTTATATTTGCAAACTACATATTAAAGTTGCAAAACGGAGACTTTCTCGCATAGCTTCGCAAAGAGAAAGAGGAAGGTCCCATTCGAAGACGATGGTTGATTCCGTTTTTGTAGTTTATCTTATTAATGAATAGTTTGTTATTTCCCGTTTTAAAAGTCAATGTTTTAGCAAAACCCGATACAGGCTAATAACTGATTTTATCGCGAGCTGCGATTTAGTATTTAGTCAACACAGTTAAGGAATTTTACGCTATAGAGACAAAATACAATAAAATGTACTGAACAGAATATCCATAATAAATTGTGTATGATATAAGTGTACTTTCAAGATAAAACAAACTATCGGCGGTATAGGCGAAAATACCTTGCTGTAAATAAGTTAAATACAAAAGCGCACATGCCCTTGGCACATGGATACATGCCAATGAATACGTATCTGTATTTGTACGAATACATTATCAAAGTGAACGAATTCGCAAAGCCGAAACTAGAAAATATAATATACCTGTACACTGCAAAAACATTTATTCTCCTTTTGAAGCAAGCAATATCTATTGCGCACAAGCTTATGGATCATTGCCAAAACATATTGTTTGTACGACTATCATAATGGAAGAGGTATTTACAATAAAACACGAAACCGAAACAAGATTATTTTTGGGAAATTCTTATCAAGATATAATCTAACAATATCTGTTAATGACGTGATAAATGTTGTTGTTGAATTGTGTTTAGCATCGCTTTCAACATTTTCAGTCAAATAATAGACAGTATTAACCAGACTTAAAACTTTCCTCCAAATGCTGAGCATCAAGCGAGGAAGCTTCTAATATAATTTTAAAAGTATTTGGTATGACACGACCGGTGATCGAACCCACTAGAGGAGAGGCGGACGCTTTATCACTTGTCCACCGCTGTGAAGGCGGTAGTATATTGGAAAGAGTGCTGGCTACCCACGCCAGAGGTTGCAGGTTTTATCCCCCGCTCGATCCGATGCCTCTCATAAAACAACTCAGTACTGTTTCTACTCCGCAAGCAGACTCGACAGCGGTTGATATAAGCGCTGAGCTGTCATTCTAATCGAGCTAAAATTAGTATAAGCTTAGTATTGCCACAGAAATTTGCACTGCTTTCTTCAAATACAGGATTTAATTCATGTCATGTGCAGTTGTATAACCGTGGCTGTATAGGTGAGACCTCTGATATGTAGCTTATTTGTTTTTTAATTGTATTGTATTGCCATGTAAGCATATATTTAGAGGTTATTGTATGGTAGAGGAGATCCTGTTGGTCATATTGACCCTGGTGTTCCATATATGCAAAAGCCCTTGGGCAAATGTGGAAGACCAGGGTCAATATGACCAACAGGCACACCCCTACCTATACATGTGTTTTTGACGACTTTGAATTTCCGTGATATATTATGGTATCGTCGGATCTCCAAATATACAGGCTAATGCTCTACCACTGGACTAAGGTGCCGATTGAGTAAGAGGAGATATACATACTGAGCGTGTTATGTTTTTTATTGACACTACCTTTAACCAACAATAACATGGAATAAACGAAACGTGTTTACAACACAACTTTTATAACAAGCCCTTCTGTTTTATTGTGTTAATCTCGTCATCTGTAAATGCGGCGACCTATGTCTCTTGTTTCCAAGCCAGGTCGTTTCAGTGACTTCCTTCTTGAATGATAAAATTAACTCAAATCAAATCGTCCTTCATAACATTCCATTGGTAATCGTGGTCTTGAAGCAATCGATGTATACTGGACTGGTACGACTTGATTGTATCTGGCTCATATCCAGAATCGTCCTTTTTCTTATAGCCTACTCAAATAAAAGCGGACTAAGGCCAAATTCAAGACAATTGGAGTCATGTCTTCAAAAGGTACAGTCAAGTCTTCGCTGCACAGCCAGTTTTGAAATTTTCCGTCGTCGCTCCTTGTCTTTAGTTTATTTCTAGTGTTTTCATAGACTCCGTAACATGCTGGTGTCCTCCTCGCTTATCTGTCTGGATTTTGTAAAGAATGGCGTTTAATAGCTCCATCCAAAGCCAAAAGGCGATTTGGTTTAGCTTTCAAACGTCTCGCTGGAAATCGACGACATTTTACATGAAAGAGTATGTACGCAGTCTGTTTAACACCAGGGCAAATATGGATTCGTACAGGGACATCCGAGGCCCCAATACAGACGCGTGATTTAAAACATATTTTGTTAAAAACGTTCTATTTTTGTTACTATATTTAGGTATAAATGTAATAATACATACATATTGTACATATAAATTATATACAGGATCTTACATGAGTGCTCGTTATTTTATTAAATTTAATAAACGAGTTAACGAAAGCTATATTATGCAAACGTTTTCGTCAACGAGTTTAATAAATTAAATAGCAAATGAAAACACGTAATGAGGGTAATTGATGTGCACTTATACAACTGTTCTATTATGCTCATTTTCTTTGTTACCAACTTATCTCTAACCCAAACTGCGTCTCCATTGAAGCGCATGTACCGTGACTTAATTACAATATTGATCAATACCATGTTGGACAGGTAAATTGTTATGTCATGAGACAGGTGATAAATTCATATGACTGTTATTGTGCGTCTCTGCCTATTAGAGGGCCCTGCATTTTACCAAGAAGACGATATGTGGTACCCGTGTGGAGATATAATATAATTTTTGTAGTTAAACTTTTGATGTGTTTTTTATAATTCACAGACACGCTCAAAATGAGGGATTTATTCTTTTAAAACTCATCTCATCTAAAGAACACGGTAAGTTTAATTTTATTTAATTTTAGTATTTATTACTCAATTATGTGAAAACTGCTGTTGGTGTTTTATGTAAACGGTAACTGTGAATCGTATCTAGAATTATGATCAAACGATTTTCACATAGTAAGAATTCAGTATTTTCCCTATTCAGTCGTGTATAATTATGAGTTATCTACTGTGCATTTTTGGTTGGGAACCAAAACCTGCAAGTACTCAAGTTTATACGACAATGAACAATGAAGGTGATATATTGTCCAATGTTTACGAAAGAACGGCAGACACTTTACCATTAAATAGGCCCTGCTTTCACCTGGCTTTAAAAGGAATATATCAGAAAAAAACGTTATAAATGTCTTAAAAAATAAACTAATTATCAAAATGGTTAAAACGCATCTCATTGCCATTAATAAATAAAATCCGGATGGTTTGGTACAACAAAATCACCAAAACGTAACAAAATCGATATTTAAATTGGAGTGATAAATTACCCATTCTAAAATAGACAGCATTGAATACTGTTTGTTGTCATTTCGACACTTTCCAAGATGAAACAATTTGACGACACGTACACTCTATCAATGGCGCCCCCTCTAATTAGAAATTCTGGATCCGTCCCTGTGAATAACGGATCAAATTGAAATCACGTGACTCATTTGATACGTCACAAAATATGTTGCACTTTTATGAGAGGAATCTTTTTTAGTCTAACCTAGGCGCGTAGCCCACGATAGGAAATCCCTTTAGACTGTATTATTTTGGCACGCTTAAATATATATTCTTAAGGCAATACGGGGTCAGTGAGTATATATAAATGCAAGTTATATTGGAAATATATGTTTTTAGCCAATTTTAAAATTTTGAAAAATCCTGATAAATTCCTTTCCATACCGGTACCCCTTTACCTCAAGCACTGAGAGGCACATGATGTGAGTATGTGGAAGAGGGATGTCTTGAAAAAAAAACAACACATATACAACTTAAAAACATGCTGCATTTTAGTAGGTTAAAAATATGGTTGTATTCAATATGTCATAAAAAAGACCGATCATGAAGACACAATGGAACCCGAGTAAAATCGTTTCATACATTTTTATGCTCCCCCAAAGGGGGGAAGCATATAGTCGCTGCTTCGTCCGTGCGTGCGTGCCTGCGTCCGTCCGTGTGTCACCAATTCTTGTCCGGGCTATATTCTACAACCTCTGGTTGAAATTTTTATGAAACTTGCTAGGATGCATCATTACCAAGTGCAGATGCGCATATTATCTTTGTGTTCCGGTTCGATGATTGTTCATGGAGCTATAGTCCTTTGATTCTGTTTGTGACCAAATTCTTGTCCGGGCTATTTCTCTACAACATCTGGTTGGAATTTTATGAAACTTGCTAGGATACATCATTACCAAATGCAGATGCGCATACTGTCTTTGTGTTCTGGTTCTATGATTGTTCACGGAGTTATAGTCATTTGATTCGTTTTGTGACCAAATTCTTGTCCGGGCTATTTCTCTACAACCTCAGATTGGAATTTTATGAAACTTGCTACGATGCATCATTATCAAATGCAGATGTCCATACTGTCTTTCTGTTCCGGTTTAATGGTTTTTCACGGAGTAATGACCCTTTGATTCTATTTGTGACCAAATTCTTTTCCGTGCTATTTCCCTACAATCCCATGTTAGAATTATATGAAACTAGCTAGGATGCATCATTACCAAATGCAGATGCACATATTGTCTATGTGTTCCGGTTCGGTGATTTTTCACGGAGTTATGGCCCTTTAATTGAGTCATTGACAAAATTTTTGTTCGCGCTATTTCTCTACAACCCCATGTTAGAATTTTGTGAAACATGCTAGGATGCATCATTACCAAGTGCAGATGCGCATATTGTCTATGTGTTCCGTTCGATGTTTTTTCACAGAGTTATGGCCCTTTGATTCTGTCTGTGACCAAATTATTGTCTGCTATTTCTATACGACCCCATGTTGGAATTTTATGAAACTTGCTAGGATGCATCATTACCAAGTGGAGATGTGCATATTGTCGCCATGACGCTATTTCCCTACAACCTCTGGTTTTAATTCTGTAAAACTAGCTAGGATCTGTGCATATTTTCATTTTGTTCCGGTTAAATGATTTGAGAATTAGTTATGTGAAGTGCAGAGCCACATATTGTTCCTGCTATACAGTTTGGTATTCTTCAACCAAGTAGCCCATACAGAGGCAAACACTCACTTGGGAAGCATATATCGGTTCCACCGATATTTTCTTATTTATATTCCAGACCTGTTACGTATTATACCATTGAATACATATATATGAATCGTAGGTTATGTATGTATTTATTCAAAACATTATTTGAAATTAATTGAAATGTTCTTGTAAATGTAACCTGATATCGTTAGAAGAGCGTGTTTGATTTTAAATCTAAGGCGGGTTGATAACGAAACGGTTGGAATAGTTTGCTTGCAATTGATAATTACCAGCGAGTTTGAAAAGAAGTAATTTCTTCTTTGTAAGACTTTAAATGGTAAATAACTTCCGTATGTCGTCTTCAACTTGTAACAAACAAAACATGTCCAAAGTATCTATCTTTGTGTAATGTTGATTTAGGTAGATTGAAACGTATGATAATGAAATAGACATGCTCACCAGGAATGTTAACAATGTGTGCCTATTGTATAAATTTGATAGCTGCTGTGCAAATATTTGTTTTTAATAAAAAATTAAGTACATCTGACTTTGAAAAGAGAACAGCAAATTATCGTAATGTCCACGTCCAGTCATTGTATGCGGTTTCAAAGCATTTTCTTTCAAACTTTTCAAGGTATGCTCCAAACAAGGGAAAATAACAAAGGGTAATAGTTCTTTGAAGACAGAAGAAATAGTTGTGCTTTCCGGACTAGCATACTAAAGTACTGGTATAATAACAAAGGGAATAACACTGTTAAAACAAGAAGGATATTATGGTTCCGGCTCACCGCACTTACTCTCAATGTCATCTATGAGTGTGTGATATATCAAATAAATCCCTTTTTTAGTTATCTTCCGTACAAGCATCATAAAATAAAGTAAAGGGAGATAATTAAAAAATGGGCAAGGTAGAGCTTAATGTCTAGGACAATAGAATTACTCTCAATGTCATCTATCAGAGTGAAATATGAATCAAATCCCCTGAATTGTTCTTGAGTTATTTTATTGCAATTATACTAAACATGATAAATGGGGATACTGGAAAAATGAGGCAAGGTCGAGTTTTGGTTCTTGTACAATGCATTTTCCCTTAATGTCCTCTGTCATTGTGTTAATATTCAACAAAAACCCTCGAATAGTTAGAATTGTGCTCCAGACAATAAAATTTAATAAAGGGAAATAATTCAAATAATTAGCATGTTAGAGCTATGTATTTTGTAGACTGCACTTCCTTCCAATGTCATCTGTCATTGTGTTAGGATTCAACAAAATCGCTTTTTTTACACTGTCACGCACACACATCAAATGAAAAGCTTAGATAAAAAAGTTATATTAAGTTGTTTAAAATGAAGATGACTCATAGATCCTAATGACGTAATGTACACTCCGGCAGATGGTATAATGTCCTGAAAGCGCTTTTCAGGAGTCCCACGAAAACCACGCAATATTTTGGTCGTCCAGGTCGCTGACGGTCAGTTACTTTCATCTCACAATTGGAAACCTTTTTATACCACCAATATACAAGATTCGAGAATATGCGTTCTGTCGAAATAAACTTGATAGTATCCTGTGGGGACATATTACAGCCAACACACAATTTTATCACACACCAAGTTTTCACTCTAGGCGTGACGTCACCCATTTGTTTCCCTATTCAAATTAACACTTAGTCTTGTTATTTCAAAGTGCGCAAAATATTGAAATACCTGTCGAAAAGGTTGAATATTTAAACGACCTTCGCACATGATCTGAAATTAAGTCTGCTGAAATTTCATAACGTATGTAGCCGTATTAAGGAAGTGTCAGCTATTCAAGGAAATGTTTTCTTAAATGTGAAAGTGAAAGTCCCGAGTACTTAACAAGTCGCTCGTTGCATAAACATAATGATCACTGACCGTTAATTTGATGTTTTAAGAAAAATCTGTTAAACCTGAAAAGTTACTGTTATACTTTTCGGTATAGGGAGTATGTTTATGCTGCCTTGCTTGCTGTGTCATCCCGTGTAAGTCAAAACTTTCTTTTTAATTAATCACTTATCAGTACTATTGTTTAGTCATATTACTTGTGTTTTCCAAATTACATTGGCCTTCGGATTAACTGTTAATTTTGACTTATTATGTTTGTTTTGTTTGTTTGTATTGTCGTTGGACTCGTTTTAGATAGCGGACTCTGTTAAGGAAAAATTCCTTTGGAAATTGCTGACCTTCGTATGAGCTCATACGTGCAGTTCCACATGTTATGACAGATATATCTGCGCAATAGCAACGAATGTTTACCTGTTGTACCATACGAACCCGCTTAACTTGACCTTGATTTAATCTTTCAGCACAGGCGTTCATTGGTATAATACAAATGCAGTGTGATATTGGCTTTGTTTGTGAAGTAGTTTCTTTTAAACCAACAGATTGTAATATTTTAACGAAGAGTATAACGCCCATAAATAATTGACGTTGAACTGATCTATCCTGAGACATTGAGCATTCTTTAAATGACACGTAATATGAATTATATTTAGATAGGCTCTGAAATTATGTACACTTATTCCGAGTTTTCTTTAGATTAATGAATCAATAGTACATTCTCACTGAAGATATGTCAAAATATGTTATAACACTGTTGTTAAATAATTAGTCTGTAGATGAATTGTGTAAAATACTCAGAGTTTATTAGTTAATCATTCGCTATCATTGTTATTTGATATAAAATGTTTTATATTTTGTTAAAGAGAGACAATAATGAACTCTACTTTTGCAAATGTACATCAGGCTTAAATCTGTAAAAATAATAAAAATTGTATGTATAATGATTAGAAAAGTTAAGGTCAGTTCTATATGTCTTTGTCTATATCGTTCAGTGTAAACACGAATGTCACCCGCTTCTTGACGCCATGCATGCGTGCTTGAGCCTGTCCTTGACGACATGATTTTAACAATAGAACATTTAGTGTATCCGAATAAAAATATCAGCATAAGAATGATAAGTATCCACACCAAAGTGAATACCAACCGGATAAAAATGACAACAGCATTAGAATGACAAATGCCCACATCAGAATGAAAAGTGACATATTAGACTGAAAAGCAAGAACATTTAAACGAAAAGTGATCAAATGAGAACTGACATGACCATGTAACGATGAATATCAGAATGACAAATGATCACATCAGATGAAAACTGCTCATATAAGAATGACAAGTGACCATAACAGAATGACACGTGACTACATCAGAATGACAAGTAATCACATCAAAAGGACAAGTAACCACATTAGAATGACACGTGTAGATCAGATTGGAAAAGTGGCATATGAGAATGAAACAGGACTACAACAGAATGACAAGTAATCACATCGGAATGACAACGACCTCATCGGAATGACAAGTGACATCATAAGAATGACAAGTGAACACATCAGAATGACAAGTGACATAATCAGAATGACAAGTAACCACATCAAAATGACAAGTGACATAATCAAAATGACAAGTAACCACATCATAATGACAAGTGACATAATCAAAATGACAAATAACCACATCAGAATGACAAGTGCTTATATCAGAATGACAAGTGAACACATCAGAATGACAAGTGCCTATATTGGAATGACAAATGACCTCTTCCAAATGGCAAGTGAACAAATCACATTGACAAGTAACCACATCAGAATGACAAGAGCCTATATCAGAATGACAAGTGACTATATCAGAATGACAAGTGCCTATATCAGAATGGCAAGTGACCTCATCAGAATGACAAGTGAACACATCAGAATGACAAGTGAACACACCAGAATGACAAGTGCCTATATCAGAATGACAAGTGACCTCATCAGAATGACAAGTGAACACATCAGAATGACAAATGACCACATCGGAATGACAAGTGAACACACCAGAATGACAAGTGCCTATATCAGAATGACAAGTGACCTCATCAGAATGACAAGTGAACACATCAGAATGACAAATGACCACATCGGAATGACAAGTGACCTCATCAGAATAACAAGTAACCTCATCCGAATGACAAGTGAACACATCATAATGACAAGTGACATAATCAGAATGACAAGTAATCACATCATAATGGCAAGTAACCACATCATAGTCACAAGTGACTTCTTCAGAATGACTAGTGACCAGACCAGAATGACAGGTGACGACATTAAAATGACACATGATAGCATCATCAGAGTGACAAGTGACTACATCAGAATATCAAGTGATCACATCGGAATGACAAGTACTTACATCAAATTGACAAGAGACAAATACATAATATAACCACATCAGAATGAAAAGTAGCCGCATCAGAATGCCAAATGATTATATGATTAAAATGACAAGTAACCACATCCGAATGACAAGTGCTTACATTATAATGACAGGTAACCACATCCGAATGACAAGTGATTACATCATAATGAAAAGTGATAACATCAAAATGACAAGTAGCCACATCAAAATGTTAAGTGGCCACATATAATTGACAATGTACCATACTATCATGTTAAGTGACCACATGGAAACGACAATAAACCACACTATCATGTTAAGTGACCACATTAAAATGACACTGAACCACATCATAATGTTAAGTGACCACATGAAGGTGACAACGAATCACATCATTATGATAAGTGACCACATGAAAATGTCAATGAATCACATCATCATGTATGTGACCACACGAAAATGTTCAATGAACCATACTATCATGTTAAGTGACCACATAAAAATGAAAATGAACCACATTATAATGTTCAGGGACCACATGAAAATGACAATGAAACGCATAATAATGCTAAGTGACCACATGAAAATGAGAATGAACCACACTATAATGTTACGTGAACCACATTACCATTTTAAGTGACCATAACAGATCATTATGTAATGTGACAACATCAAAATGAAAATTGACCATACATGTCTTATTAAGCTTTCAACATATTCAAAACCTCCTTAAAACTCAACAAAGTGTAATGTCACTACTGATTCATCGCCCGGCGTTTTCCGTATAACTCAACTAGTGTACGTAAAATACGTAAAAAAACGCTAAATTGTGTTTCTATTACTTTTAGTTACGTTAGATTTATTTTCTAAATATACTAGAAACAATCTTTGACATTATTTTCCCGTTTTGAAGAAATAAAACATCACGTGAAACTAACTCACATTGCATCGGCAAAACAAGATCATCTCACCAATGAATTAGTCCTATTAAGCGCCGACCAGCTGCAATTGCTTTTCATTTGGGAAAGGAATTGAATCTATTTCGAACAAGTTTATCTAGTGCAGTAGAAATAAAGATATTTAAGGGAAAATATCAGACAAGTTTAATGTTAATAAAGCAGGACGGGCTTCACGGCATCATTAAACTACACATATGTCCAAATTTATTCATTATTATAAGTGATGATGTGAAAATAAATGGAAAAGGTGCCACTTTCCTCCGTTACGTGATAAAAAGAATGTTATACATGTATCTATTTATGATGAAAATGACAATAATGGTATTGAAATACTTAATAATAAGATTAATAATATTATCGCTGAATACCCTAATGCAGAATTGTTCTTGTCTGGTGATCTTAATTCTAGAATTAAAGATTTTAATGATTACATTCCAGATGATGATATTTCATATATATTTGGCAATGATGTTGACTACCCGTCTGACAATTTTTCGACTCCAAGAAAATCAATAGGTGAAAATTATAATCGTTTTGGTTTGTCACTAATTGAGTTATGTTGTACGTACGATGTTCATACTTTAAATGGCCGTCTATTTAGTGATATGGATGGTAATTTTACATGTTTTGCCAACAATGGAGCAAGCATTGTTGACTATATGATAGCTTCATCCAGCTTTTTTAAGTTTATTACTGATTTTAAAATTAGGGATAAGGATTACTCTGTACATTTCCCCCTTCATTGTCAGTTTTGTTTTAAATCCTGTTCATATAACCAGTCCTTTAATAATATTGATAGTTCAAATTTGCGTACTTGGCAAAAATATAAATGGAAAGAGGAGTTAAAAGATGATTTTTATGTTAAGTTTTGTGATAATTTCCGTTCCTTTAATGAAATAATAAGTAACCGTAATGATCGTTCTCTCAGTTCATATATACCCGATTTTATTGATGTTTTTAAAAAGGCCGGCGATAATATGAAATTAAAGTCTAATTGTAAACAATACAGTTCAACCCAACCTTCCTGGTGGGATCATGATTGTAATTCTGCTAAAGTTGACAAATCA
This sequence comes from Panopea generosa, assembly GCA_029582155.1. NCBI lineage: Eukaryota > Metazoa > Mollusca > Bivalvia > Adapedonta > Hiatellidae > Panopea > Panopea generosa. The sequence continues at coordinate 14,356,209 of CM055905.1, forward strand.
CGAGCACTACGATATTTTAGAATTACGAATGATAGAAAAGACATTATTACATATAAAACAAAAAGGAATCATTTTAAATCTATTTGTCTGAACAAAAAGGCTCTATTAGCTAAGAAAAAACGGAACGAATTAGTTAGTTCTCGAAAAAATTCTAAAGTGTTTTGGAAAACATTAAAAGGAAATTGTAATAAGCAAAACAATGATATTACACCAGAAAAGTGGCACGATTATTTTAAAAGTTTATTTATCTCAAGCGAAAATGACGATGATGAGCATAACGATAATATCTTTGAAAATACACATTACGATTCTAGCAGCCTAAACGAACCTATATATAATCAAGAAATAATCGATAGTATACGTCATTTAAAATCTAACCGTTCTGGAGGCCCTGACGGAGTATGTATAGAAATGTATAAGTATACACTTAATGACATATTGCCGTTTTTAAATCAACTTTTTAATGAAATATTTGATTCAGGTTCTTTTCCTGAAAATTGGAGCGAAAGCATTATAACACCATTACATAAAAAAGGTCCAGTAAATGACCCAAATAACTATCGAGGCATTTCACTTATCGATTCCCTATGTAAAATATTCTGTCACATATTAAGTAATAGATTAACTAAATGGTGCGATACTTTTGATGTCATTGATGAGTCACAGGCAGGATTTAGGAAAAAGTATACCACTATAGATAACATATTTACTTTAATGGCTTTAGGACAAAAGTATCTTTCTAAGAGAAAAGGACGTTTTTATTGTATATTTGTTGATTTTGCTAAAGCATTTGATAGTATTCAACACCAAAAACTATGGAATGCTTTTACAAGAAAAGGTGTCGATGGAAAGTTCTTAATAATTTTACAGTCTATGTATAGCAAATTAAAATCATGTGTTAAGGTTAATAATGGATTAACTGAGTTTTTCCCATGTAACATTGGAACAAGGCAAGGCTGTGTGGCCAGCCCCATAATCTTTTCTATGTTTATAAATGATTTAGTTACATTTCTACATTCTAAATGTGATCGTGGTATATTTGTTTCTGATGATATTAATGAGTTAGTAGCCTTAATGTTTGCTGATGATGTTTCAAGTTTCTCAGATACTGTTGTACATCTTCAAAGACAAATTAATTATATTGAACAATTCTGTGCATCTGTTGATATGAAAATTAATCTTGATAAATCAAAAATTGTTGTTTTTAGAAATGGAGGCATCGTCAAGCTTACAGAAAAGTGGACTTATTGTGGGGAAACTATAGATGTTGTCAAATTTTATAAATATTTAGGTGTTTATTTCACGCCAAAATTGCTATGGTCAAAAACGCAAGAAATGTTGGCATTGCAAGGTATTAAGTCTGTTGCCTGTATATTTAGATTTCAACGTAAATTTGGACATCTAAATTCAGTAGATATGTTTAAAGTATTTGATGCTATGGTCAAACCTATACTTTGTTATGGCTCTGAAATCTGGGGATACAAGTATGTTGAAAAAATTGAAAAAGTGCAAATCAAATTCTGTAAACAGTATTGTAATTTATCACAAAATACATCTGATATTCTAGCGCTAGGAGAATGCGGAAGATTACCGTTATGTATAACTTATATTCCCAACTGTGTAAAATTTTGGCTAAGAATTATACGTATGGAAAACCATAGATACCCTAAACAATATTATAAAATGCTAAAACAATTAGATGAAGCAGGCAGAAGAACTTGGGCTAGTCATATTAAAGAATTACTTTTTACATATGGATTTGGATATGCTTGGCTTGCCCAAGATGTTGGAAATGACATAAATTTTATTCATTTATTTAAAACACGCATTAAAGACTGCTATTTACAAAGATGGATCGCAGGTCTAAATGATTCTCCTAAATCTCTGCATTATAAACATTTTAAATCTCATCTGTATTCAGAATCATACTTAGACATTGATTTATCATATATTTTAAGAAAAACGTTGTCAAATTTTCGTTGTTCGACCCATACTTTAATGATCGAGAAGGGAAGACATTTATCAATAGATAAAAATTTAAGATTCTGTCCTATATGTATGAAAAATAATATTTCTGTAGTCGAAGATGAGTTTCACTTCTTCTTTGAATGTAATGAGTATGAACATTTTAGACAAACTTTTTTCAAATCTAATTGGTTAAGAAATAGATCGCTTAACATGTATTACATAATATTTAGCTTGAAAGATGAGAAAAGCATTGTCAGTATTGCTAGATATCTTTTAAATGCTTTTAAAAGAAGAAAAGAAATTCTAGATTTGCCCATTTAAAGAAATATTAACAAGAGTAAACTACTGTATTATTAATTAGACAGTATAAATAGTTTCACTTTATTTTAAATATAAATATTCATGATATGATTTAATAGTCTTGTTCATTATAGTGTTAATTTTGGATTTATATATAGCTACATTTATTTCAAATCATATGTCTTTAAAAATATATGTCACATCTGTTACTTTATAAAACTTTTGAAATGCTTAAACCTGAAATGATCTAATACAAATGTTATTATTTTTGGATTTATATGGCATGTTATAAGCTTATATTCACTTTAATATGTGAATTCTGTAATATTGACTTGTATAAATGTATAATATTTAATTTGTGTCACTCTATATGATGTATTTACATGTTGTATTTTGGGCCGGAGGCCTATATTACTTAATAAAATATGTCTATGTCTATTTGCTATTTAATTTATTTAACTCGGCGAAAATTATATAGTGCTTTGCAGAGCCTCGCATAATATATTTTTTGTCAACTCGTTTATAAAATTAAATAAAAATCGAGCACTCATGTAAGATCCTGTATATAATGTGTATGTATATATGTTAACATAGCAATACAACCTTTAAACAAACCAATAAGCTACATATCAGAGGTTTCGCCTATACAGCAAATTAACCAACTGCACGTGACACAAGTTAAATCGTTTATTTTGAAGAAAGCAGTGCAGATTTCTGTGACAATTCTTAGTTTATACTAATTAGCAGCTCAGTTGCAATAGAAACTCACCGCGTTTATGAACTGTTCTTAAGTCCGCTTCCTGGCTAGAACAAGAACTGAGTGCTGTTTTATGAGAGGAATCGGGTCGAGTGCAGGACGAACCTGCAACTTGGCGTGAGCGGACAATACTCTAGTACACTACCGCCCAGCTCCACTCCTGTTACTTTAGTAATTATTATTTTGGAGAGGTAGTCTTTAAACTGTGATAATCGTGATTGTTTGTAATAATTGATAAATTAAGATACACATACACCGACAATAAATGACTGACTACATAAAAAAGATAGGACCTATACTGAAAATTTATTTTATTTATGTATGGACCAATACCAAAGTCCAGTTGTCAGATTTCACGACATTTGAAAGATAGCCTTTGTTAACACGCCACCACAACGGTGGACACATGAAAGTGTGTTCGCCTCTCCACGTGCGAAAGGTCACGGGTTCGATCACCGGCCGGGTCATACCAAAGATTCGAAAAATAATTCTAGAAGCTTCCTCGCATGGCGTTCAGTTTTTTATAGGGTAGTTCTAGGTCTGGTGGGTAGTGTCTCTTATATGACTGAACATGCTAAAAGCACAACGATATTTATCACGCCATAAACAGACTATATCTGGACTAAAATTACCCGAAAATTCTTTGTTTCGGTTTCGTTGTATTGTAATCAACAATTCCATTATGTTATATAGCAGTTTAAACAATACAATTTGGCAATGAACCATAAGTTTGTGCGCAATAGATAGTGTGCTTCGAAAGGAGAACAGAATGTTGTTTTGCAGTGTCCTTGAACACAGGTATATTAAAGCATCTAGTTTCGTTTGCCAACTCGTTCACCTTGAAAAATATATACGTATAAACATAGAAGTGATATGTTTTTAATATTCTTTGGCATGTACTTTTTTGCAATGAGCCATTGGCATTTACGCGTTTAAATAAATGTTTTAACTGCAAGGTAGATATTGTTTATTTTTATAAAATCTAGTTTTAACCAGTAGCGGATATGATTATATAATATCCTAGTGTTGCATGATTCTTAATAGAACAAGCATCTGAATAATATTGAAATATAGTAAACTACTGCAATAAAATGGATAATTTACTCCTTAGATTATGACTGCATCAATATGTACCTACATTTTTATAGCCGAGATTTTAGCTGTCAGTGAATTCGCTATATGAAATGGTAAACTAATTTGGTGACATTAAAAGTTTTTCTTGTTTTATTCCAATAACAATTGGCAGCCACTGCGAGTAGAATATTTTTTGGTATCAGTAAACTCAATCACTTAAATATAAGTTGAATATGTAAGAACTTAAAGTGTGAATTCACAACAATGGAATTTCAGACTTTTACGGACTCTAATTATCTCACTTTAAGAAATAAAATACATATAAATTCACTGTATCTTCTTGATCCATCGAGTTTCTAAATCTGTCATTTATATAGCATGTGAGTAGTCATGAATCCTTTACAGGATCATACACGCATAAAGCTATCAGTTCATGTATGTACATTGTCCGTCCAGTCCAGATGTGTTGCATGTGAAACCATATAGGTTAACACCAATTCTACAACATAGTTACTGTATATAGTGTATAAAACATGCTTGACATCAAATGTATTGGTTTGGCAGAGGCCTTGATAGTTTGTCTATAGTTTGCATTGTAGCTAGGCGCGCTCGCTGTAGTCTGGTCTGTTCATTTATGTCTGGTTATGTTGTGTACTAATACAACTGTTCTATTCTGCTCAGTACCTTTCATGCTCATGCTTTATTTAAAACAAGAAATTATCGGTGGAACCGATGGACGCTCCCTAAGTGAGTGTTTGACTCTGTACGGGCTACTTGGTTGAAAAATACGAAACTGCATAGCAGGTAATAATGCATCCTAGCAAGTTTCACAAAATTCCAACATGGGTTTGTAGAAAACAGCGCGGGCAATAATTTGGTCACAGACTCAATCAAAGGGCCATAACTCCATGAAAAAAACATCGAACCGGAACACATAGACAATTTGCGCATCTGCACTTGTTAATGATACATCCTAGCATGTTTCATAAAATTCCAACATGGGGTTGCAGAGAAATAGCACGGACAATAATTTGGTCACAGACAGAATGAAAGGGCCATAAATCTGTGAAAAATCATTGAACCGAACACAAAGACAATATGCATATCTGTACTCGGTAATGGTGCATCCTAGAATGTTTCATAAAATTCCAACATGGGGTTGTAGAGAAATAGCGCGGACAATAATTAGGTCACAGACAGAATGAAAGGGCCATAACTCTGTGAAAATCACCGAACCGAACACAAAGACAATATGCGCATCTGCACTTGGTAATGATACATCCTAGCAAGTTTCATAAAATTCCAACATGGGATTGTAGAGAAATAGCGCGGACAAGAATTAGTCACAAACAGAATTAAAGGGCCATAACTTCGTGAAAAGTCATCAAACCGGAACACAAAGACAATATGCGTATCTACACTTGGTAATGATGCATCCTAGCAAGTTTCATAAAATTCCAAGCAGAGGTTGTAGAGAAATAACCTGGACAAAAACTAGGGGACGCACGGACGGACACACGCACGCACGAAGCGGCGGCTTTATGCTTCCTCCCTTTGGTGGAGCATAATATGAACCTATACTAATGGTAAATTGTCATGTCGCAAGTAGTTAATTGATATGACTGTTATTATTAGTGCGTACCATTGTAGAGAAATAGAAACAAATCCAATGTCTTTTTATTAATTCACAGGCACGCTCAAATTAAGGCTAAACCATTCAATACTCACCTTATCTAAAGAACAAAGTTAGTTTAAATAAATTTAAGAATCGGTAATTACTCATTTTGATGTACTTTGTTGTTGGTGTTTTATGTAAACCGAAACTATGAATTGTATCTTGATGCTGATGAAATAAGAATTGAGTCGTTTCTTGTTAGCCATGTGATGTGCAATCATGTGTTGCCTTTGTCACTGTTCTATTTATCTTAATAATTTTACAGAAATCATATTTTTCCTTTAAAGTTAGAGGAACACTTCCTTCTTCACAAATATGACCGCTATTTTCACGTAAATGGTGTCCCGTACCATACTTTCCCTATTTACATGATTTGGTTTATATTTGGCATATATAGGCATGATATCGTTTCAATTATCAGGATGGGGATAAGAGGGTAAGAGTGGGGATACGAGGCCTTCCCTTAAAATATAGCTAGTACACCAACTGCTGGATGTAGTGATTTTATCGTTGTTGTTTTTTACTCCATTACTTTTAAACTGCTGACCGTTATTACTTAAATAAGATTAATAAGTATTAATTTCATTCATTTATGCACCAATACCAACGCCTAGTTGTCATATTTCATGACATACTAGTATGTTTTGATATCACTCCATAAATATATCGTGTTATTCCTAGACTAGGAATACCCTAAATGTCTTCCAATAACTGGTGTATTCGTACATACATAGCTATGTTTTTATTTGTTTAAACAATGAGTCATACATTTTTGCGCGTTTGGGTCTTGATGCTTTTAAGTTGAAGAGTTTTGCAGTGTCTTTGAACACAGCTGTCCGAACCATTTGCCTGAGATGATATAATTTCAGTTTCGTAGACCGATTAGCTCAGTCGTTAGCTCGTCTGACTGTCAATCCAGGGGTCGTGAGTTAGAATCCCCGCCCGGCCATAATCTCCGCGATGGTTGATTTACGACATTGCGTTTCATTATCATTTGTCTTTCACCGCTGATTCAAGTGGACAAGTTATTTGTTACTTGTGGAAATTGGGTGTACTCGAGTACTGATTAGCCCTCGATGGCATAAAAATAACGCTAAATATTCATTCAATCAATCGGTAATTAGTTTGTCAATGAGCCTTAGGCATTAGATATGTTATTATTTATATAGAGATGTAGAGTTGGTTTGCTGTGTCGTTAGCATTTAACTGAAATTATCTCGTTTTGGTTACGCTAATTCATTCATTCAGATCAGTTTATTTGTACAAAATTAATTTGGCAATGAGCCATAGGCTTGTGTGTGTTAGATATGTTATTCTTAATATTGAGATATAATGTGTTGGTTTGCTGTGTCCTTGGACAGAGTTTCTCGTATAGCGTATTGTTGATATTTACTATTGCAAGGTACTAAACAAATTGGAAAACTGGATATTCGTTTTGCATTGAATTCAATGAAAATCGTTATTATATTGAAGTGGATATTAATTTTTTTTATGCCTGCAACCGTTGTATGGAGATGAGCCTGATGTTATATATAATTGTTAGCAACAGTCAAACATTGTTCAAAAGTATATTACAATTTTGTAGGATTGCGACTCCATGCTCATACCAATAAATATGTATTAACATTGTCAAAATTATATTTTAGTTTGGGAGTTTTAATTATCCCATTTACAAATGGTTACACTCATTATATTGGCTTCCAGGAACTATCGATGTTCAACTTGCCGGTACAACTTTGTTTTTGTTTTCAATCAAACATTAATCGTATATCAGCGATGGTTTTATACAATTGATAAATAGATTTATTAAAAAAAGTTGAAATAATATAATGCAATGAGGACTGTAAGACTAATAGTCAGTAAGACTATTTTGCTGTGGTAACTCTATTTTCATGATACTCGATTGATGTTGGATATGCATCATATCATGAGGTGAGACTATATTAACTCTTGCATTTGTAGACACTCGAATAGTAAAAACAAAAGGAGGGTAAAAGAAGTGCAAAAGCTGCCGATTTTGTTTGTTTCCGAATGCTTGAGAAGCGTCGTATGAGTTCGAAATTCTAATACGCAAATCCTATACCACGTTACACACTGTTGTTGAAGGTTCGAGCCGATTTAATCTAGTTCAAAACGCTAATTACTATTGTTTAAAGATTAAGCTAATTTTTACATGGTTCCATAGCACGCTTCACACTGTTGTTTAAAGTTTGAGCTCATTTATCCTGGTTCTATATCATGCCACATACTGCTGTTAATTTTTTAGTTGATTTTACCTGTTCCCATACTACGCTACATGTCGTTGTTGAGGGTTTTAGTTGATTTTACCTGTTCTCATACTACGCTACATGTCGTTGTTGAGGGTTTTAGTTGATTTTACCTGTTCCCATACTACGCTTCAAGTCGTTGTTGAGGGTTTTAGTTGATTTTACCTGTTCCCATACTACGCTTCATGTCGTTGTTGAGGGTTTTGGTTGATTTTACCTGTTCCCATACTACGCTACATGTCGTTGTTGAGGGTTTTAGTTGATTTTACCTGTTCCCATACTAGCTACATGTCGTTGTTGAGGGTTTTAGTTTACTTTACCTGTTCCCATACTACGCTCCATGTTGATGTTGAGGGTTTTAGTTGATTTAACCTGTTCCCATACTACGTTACATGTCGTTGTTGAGGGATTTAGTTGATTTAACCTGGTTCCATACCACGCTACATGATGTTATTAAAGGTGTTCGCTTATTTTACCAGGTCTCATACCAAGCTTCACTGTTGTTGAAGGTTTAATTTGTTTTTATCTGATCGCATTCAACGCTGCAGACAGTCATTAAAGGTGTTCGCTGATTCTACCCGGGCCCATACCACGTTACATACCGTGGATAAAGGATTAAGTTAATTTCACGTGGTTCCATACTACGCTTCATGTTGTTATTAAAGGTTTTCGCTATACACTGCTGTTGAAGGTTTTAGTTGATTTAACTTTTCGCATTTCATGTTACACACTGTTGTTAATGGTTTTAGTTGATTTTACCTGTTCCCATTCCACACTACACACCGTTTTAAAGGTTTAAGTTGATCTTACCTGGTCGCATTTCACGTAACATACCGTTGTTTAAGGTTTTAGTTGATTTTAATTGGTCGCATTCCATGCTGCAGACAGTTATTAAAGTTGTTTGGGTCAGACGATTTATTTTTGAAAAACAAATTTACAAACAACAACGCACAGGATTGTGCGTTTAAAAAAAATTCAGTGATGTCACATTAATATTGTGTGTTACATTCAAGACGACACAGAATTAAGTCTGTTCAAATTTAAACAAATTTTGTATGACACAGAAAGAGTGTGCTGAAACTTCAAAATAGTGCCGACACAAAGTTGGATAGGTAAAACTACCAACAAAAACATCCAACCAAAGAGAAAATACAACTTACAAAAAACAACGCAGAAACGATGATAGGAAAGAATGGCACAATGACAAAAATCACAACACCCCCGACGAGTGACTTATTATATACAGAATGAATGGTTAAATGGAATTGAAAAATCATTGACAAATTAGTGAAATGTGTAAATTGGTTTGACTAGGTTTGCAATAGTTAAAAACAAATAGTTCCATAGAAACAGTTAGGGTGAGATCTTAGAATTAACGAAGCATATATTGATGAAAATGAATTCGTGTACAAAGAATACTTGGATACCTTAGTTTTCTCATTTGTTCACATTGCTGAACATCAAAAACAAAATGCAGATAATAAAAAATACATAATCAGAGGTGAATTTAAAAACATATTCAAAAGTGGCGGATCGTTTGACTTCCGCTATCAAAAATTTGTAAAACATAACACAAATATGATATCTTAAATTAAGAAAAACAAGACTACATAACATATACATATAATTTATAAAGTCAGAAAAAGTCTAAAATGATGTACTAGAAAAACAAATTTGAATCATAAACATACAAAGGCACACACCTAATTGTGCCCCTGTATAATACTGTAGGAAATAGTAACGTGCTATGAAAACATAATATAGGTCTACACACCCCAATGTGACCCTACGTTCGCATGTTGTCTGTAAAACACATCCCGATGTGACCAGCATAATACTGTAGGAAATAGTAACGTGCTATGAAAATATGATATGGGTCTACACACCCCAATGTGACTCAATGTTAGCATGTTGTCTGTAATACACACCTCAATGTTGCCCAGCATAATACTGTAGGAAATAGTAACGCGTTATGAAAACATAATATGGGTCTACACAATCCAATGTGACTCTATGTTTGCATGTTGTCTGTAATACACACCCCAATGATGCCCAGCATAATACTGTAGGAAATAGGAACGCGCTTTGGAAACATAGTATGTCTACACACCCAATGTGGCACATCTCACATCTGACACCATGCAATGTGGGTGTTAGTATTACCTGAAATGTTTTTTTATTGTACGAGCGTTATTATATCTGTAACGTTCTTTTGTTGTGCAAGCGTCACTATATCTGAAACATTCTTTCGTTGTGCGAGTGTTTCTTTATCTGTTACGTTCTTTTGTTGTGCGAACGTTACTATATCTGTAACGCTCATTCGTTGTGCAAGTGTTTCTATATCTGTAACGTTCTTTTGTTGTGCAAGCGTTACTATATCTGTGACGTTCTTTTGTTGTGCAAGCGTTACTATATATGTAACGTTCTTTTGTTGTGCAAGCGTTACTATATCTGTAACGTTCTTTTGTTGTGCGAGTGTTTCTATATCTGTAACGTTCTTTTGTTATGCGAGCGTTAATATATCTGTAACGTTCTTTTGGTGTATGGGCGTTACTGTAACCGAATCGTTTTTATGTTGTGTGGGTGTTATTATAATAAAATAACAGCCACAATGTTTATTTGATGTTAACTACAAGATATTAAAATTGGAAATGAGTATACATGCCTTCAAAGTGACATGCATAGACTTCATATCATGATTGACAGGCAGAGCTAATGGTTAACAACATAGCATTATACTACCCTACACAAACGTTTTATGTAGTTGTTTGCCCTATTTAAGCTGATCTAATATCATCCTATACACTATTTATGAAGGTTTAGAGTGGTTGAAACTGGATTCATACCATAACAATGCCATACACTCTTCAAAACGATTTGGTTAAACTGATATCATACCACCCTATACACTCTTCTTAAATGTTTTGGCTGATTGAAACTAATTTCTTATTACCTCACACTCTTAATACAGTTTTTGCCAACATCAACTGGTCTCATACAGCCCTATAGTTTTGGACTCCTTATGCACTCTTTATATTTTATTTGGCTCTAATACCATCCTATATACTCTTGATAACGGTTTTGGCTGGTATTTACTGGTACTTTGGTACGTAGTGCGGCATATACGTCTCTAAGGAACATTTCTAAAGATTTTTAGTTTACATCTCCCGAGACGTTCAACCTCGGAAGACGATTTTACTAACTGGAAAGTTCCAACGGAAGTTGTTTGGAATGTTTCACGACTTGAAAACCATAACAATCAACATATCACGAATAAGAATGAATGAATGGTGTTTTACGGCACGTCGACACACAAATAGGTCATTTTGTGCGCGCAAAAATTAATGGACGTGATGATGACAAAAATATATTAAATAAATACGGTTAAAAAGTTATTAAAACTATTTACAAATAAATCAATGAAAATTATTTACAAATAAATAAATGAAAAAGACAATTTAGTGAACAATGTCAATAATATAATAAATGGTACTAAAAATGATTAAAAAGCTTAACCTCTTTAAAAACAAGAAATGTCACGTTAAGTGTCAAATGCCCCCCAAATGGTCTGTGAAAAATAACAATATATGATATAATAGGTAGCGATATATATATGAATATCAAAGGTAATGGACTAATGTTTCAGACTAGACATGCAATTCCATGTTTTTTTTTACATTAAAGCATGACCTTGACCTTTGTGTAACCTTGATTTTGACATCTGATGTAGTGGTCTGGGTATTTCAACAGTTAAATGCAGGTGAAACATTATCATGACATGCTGATCACTTGTGTCAAGCTATTTTAAAATCCTTAAATGTAAGTTACAGATCAATTGTTGATCAATTGATAAATTGAACCAAGTGTTTTTGAAATCCATCCATGCATGATAAAGTTATAAGACAGACGTGAAATTTCAAACATATTCAAAGTGTTGTCATACATATTCAAAGTGTGACAGTGTCTAAGTTTTTCTTATGACACGTCGTCATGTCATCTTGATAAATTGAGCCAAGTTAAAGACAAAGTCACAGACCAGACACGCAATATCAAACAAATTGAAAGTGTGACCTTGACCTCTGAGGAAAGGTTCAGGGTCTTACATGCGACCCTTAATTATATGTCATGTTTATCAACTAAGCCTAGTGTTTTGAAAATATATCCATAGATGACAAAGTTATAGATCAGACAAGAAAAATTTCACACAGACTGAAAGTGTTGTCAAACAAACTGAAAGAGTGACCTTGACCTTTGAGGTACGCATGTGGGTCTTGCACGTGACAATTTATAATGTCATGCTGATGAATTGTGCCAAGTGTTTTTGAAATTTATCCATATGTGACAAAGTTTCAAACCGGACACGAAATCTCAATCAGACTGAAAGTGTCATCAACCAAAGTTAAATTGTGACCTTGACCTTTGAAGTGGGATTGTGGGTGTAATGCGTGACACATCGTCATGTTATGTCGGTCATTTGTAGCTAGTATTAACAAAATCCAACTATGCATGACAAAGTTACAGACCAGACACGAAATCTCAAACAGACTGAAAGTGTTGTCAAACAAAGTCAAATTGTGACCTTGACCTTTGAGATACGGGTGTGGGTCTTACTCGCGACACGTCGTCATGTTATGTTGATCATTTGTAGCAAGTATCAACAAAATCCATCTATGCATCACAAAGTTACAGGCCGGAAACGAAATCTCACACAAACTCAAAGTGTTGTCAAAGAAAGTCAAATTGTGAACTTGACCTTTGAGGTATGGGTGTTGGTCTTACTCGCAACATGTCGTTATGTTATGTTGATCATTTGTAGCAAGTATAAACAAAATCCATCTATGCATGACAAAGTTACAGGCCAGACACGAAATCTCTAACAGACTCAAAGTGTTGTCAAACAAAGTCAAATTGTGACCTTGACCTTTGTGGTAGGGAAGTGGGTCTTACTCGCAACACGTCGTCATGTTATGTTGATCATTTGTAGCAAGTATCAACAAAATCCATCTATGCATGACATAGTTACAGGCCAGACACGAAATCTCAAACAGACTCAAAGTGTTGTCAAACAAAGCCGAATTGTGACCTTGACCTTTGAGGTACGGGTGTGGGTCTTACTCGGTACACGTTGTCATGTTATGTTGATCATTTGTAGCAAGTATCAACAAAATCCATCTATGCATGACAAAGTTACAGGCCGGAAACGAAATCTCACACAAACTCAAAGTGTTGTCAAACAAAGTCAAATTGTGACCTTGACCTTTGAGGTAGGGGTGTGGGTTTTATTCGCAACACGTCGTCATGTTATGTTGATCATTTGTAGCAAGTATCAACAAACTCCATCTATGAGTGACAAAATTACAGGCCGGAAACGAAATCTCACACAAACTCAAAGTGTTGTCAAACAAAGTCAAATTGTGACCTTGACCTTTGAGGTATGGGTGTTGGGCTTACTCGCAACATGTCATCATGTTATGTTGATCATTTGTAGCAAGTATCAACAAAATCCATCTATGCATGACAAAGTTACAGGCCAGACACGAAATCTCAAACAGACTCAAAGTGTTGTCAAACAAAGTCGAATTGTGACTTTGACCTTTGTGGTAGGGATGTGGGTCTTACTCGCAACACGTCGTCATTTTATGTTGATCATTTGTAGCAAGTATCAACAAAATCCATCTATGCATGACATAGTTACAGGCCAGAAACGAAATCTCAAACAGACTCAAAGTGTTGTCAAACAAAGCCGAATTGTGACCTTGACCTTTGAGGTACGGGTGTGGGTCTAACTTGTTACACGTCGTCATGTTATGTTGATCATTTGTAGCAAGTATCAACAAAATCCATCTATGCATGACAAAGTTACAAGCCGGAAACGAAATCTCACACAAACTCGAAGTGTTGTCAAACAAAGTCAAATTGTGACCTTGACCTTTTAGGTAGGGGTGTGGGTCTTACTCGCGACACGTCGTCATGTTATGTTGATCATTTGTAGCAAGTATCAACAAAATCCATCTATGCATGACAAAGTTACAGGCCGGAAACGAAATCTCACACAAACTCAAAGTGTTGTCAAAGAAAGTCAAATTGTGACCTTTACCTTTGAGGTAGGGGTGTGGGTCTTACTCGCAACACGTGGTAATGTTATGTTGATCATTTGTAGCAAATATCAACAAACTCCATCTATGCATGACAAAGTTACAGGCCGGAAACGAAATCCCGGACGGAAGGACGGACGGACGTTCTGGTGGAAGTGATGTTGTGGGGTGCGGTTTTTATATGTTATAAAACATCTTTTTTTTTCATAAAACAAAACAAAACCTATTTTCTTTCTAACCCTTATGTCACAAACCTTGAGATCCAACTCTAATGACACCAAAAAAAAATGAAAAAAGGTGAAAGAAAAATTTGAAAAAAATATAATTAACCCCACAATGCCATTTGGACGCGTTTTTGCACTTGTGGGGTGAACATTGCACCCCACAAGTACCAAAAATAAAACCACAATGCCATTCTGTACTGGCAACGCAACCCACAACTGCCGCTCCAGACGTACGGAAGGACGGACGGACGGACGGACGCTGCGATTACTATATGCCACACACCAAAAAAATTTTGGGGGGCATAAAAACAAATATATGTGCAACATCAATTTTATCAAATAACTCATACATACTGTCGACTCTGTAGTACTTTTCTCGCACTGGAGAAAAGTCCACACAGTCGACCAGTACGTGCTTCACAGTAAGCGGTTGAAAACAGGGCACACACTCTGGAATAGGTTCACGTTTTAAAATATATGACACGGTCAGGGAACTCTGTCACAACGTGGAGTAATTCGTGTCGACAGATTCATGTCGATCTGATGCAGGAAAACAAGGCATATTTTGATCTCTATAGTCAATTATTTACTGGACACATCTTTAAATTTAAAACTTTTTTACACGATTGATTTTCACCTAATATTAAGTGTGTTGTACTACTGTTTGTTCCGATAGCGTAGCGGTAACAGTTTGAACTGTCAATCTAAATGTCGCGAGTTCGAAACGTATCTATGTTGATTTTTTTTTTCAATTTAATTTGTTATGATATCATCAGAGTGTCTTGATATATAATATCAACGGTGTAATACTATTGTCCGTTAAAACATCTACATAATTAATAAAATGCAACGACTTTTTGTTAAAAGCATTGTTCGGGGACGAATTTTATTTACAATGTTTTATTCATATGCACGTACATATTACGTCAGATGTAATCCGCAGCAGAAAGTCGGCACCGGCATCGGAGTCACATCGTAGGCCACAATCAGACAGAATTGTTTTAGATGATTTTGACTTGGGTGTGGTGAGACGCTGTATACAGGCAATGTATATAGAGTAGAGGTTTCTACCAACACTTACAAAATTAAAAAAACAAATTAAAACAGTACACTCTGATACTATTATGGCAAATTAAATTGCAAAAAAAAAAAATCAACATAGATACGGTTCGAACTCGTGACATTTGGGTTTACAGTTCAAACCGTTAACACTACGCTATCTGAACAGACAGTAATACAACACACTTAATATTGATATCTAGTTTACTTTATATATTATGTAACGGATAAATCCGCTATCATACTACAAACACCCGTAATATGATAGGTTCCATCTTAAAATAGAATGACGAAGTTTCAATATAGCTGATTCGGTTATTTTTTTTTTATAACTTTATTACTGTTTATTATTTATGCCATTATTTACATCGTTGACAAAGTTTTAGACTCGCAGTAATAGGTATGACCAGTATATATAAAAAGTTTTTTTATCAGGTAAGATATTTATGCAACCACTCCCTTGATATGAATGAAACTTCACATGTGTGTTCAGCATCATCAATGGAACTCTCAGACACAATAACTATAACTGTAGGTTGCAGTTTGGAAGAGTTATGGCCTTTTTTTTTTACTTAATTTTTCAGGTTAGAGTTTTTTATAAGGTAATATATCTATACCAACACTCATACGATATGAATGAAAATTCACGTGTGTGTTCAGTATCATCAATGGAACGCACAGAGATAAGAACCATAACTCTGGGTTGCATTTCTACAGAGTTATGGCTCTTTTGGTCTAAGAAAATTTGGTTTGAGATTTTTAGAGGTTAAAGTTTTTGATTTGGTACTTATTTCATCATCCTTTCTTTGCACAGGAATGAAACCTCACTGGTGTGTTCAACATCCACTAGGAAACTCATAGAGACAAAAACCATAACTCTTGATTGCATTTTGGCAGAATTTTTTCCCTTTTAGACTTAGAAATTTTGTTTTTAGCAGGTTAAAGTTTGTAGTACAAGGCTTTTATCTTAGATATTTGACAAATAGGGTCAGTTTGTGGTCCTCTCATAAATTTGTTTAAAACCATGACCCTGGGGCAAAATTGGAACGCCCAAAGGGATTTATTTTTCTTCATTTTCATGAAAGGGTATCCAGCTGTGATAAACTGTGCTGGTACAAAATTATTTCAACTATAGATCCATTTAGATGAACTGATACTGATATTTCCCTCTAAGGTGAAGTTAGTGCATAGGCCTCAATGTTATGCTGAATTAATTGATATTAAGCCAATATGAGCCAGTCATTCACTTTGTTGTTTTCAGAAAAACGTAATTGTTGATACTGAAAATAAATAGTGTTGGTGGATTATTTTGCTAATTTATTTTCAATAGATAAGCAATTATTATAGTTTAATTTTACCACCCCTTTAATAGTTTTACTTGTCTTCCATTTGGAACTTACTTACTGGAAAAGCTGTTTATAGAACAGCATCGAAATAGTCCGACAGCTCTTGTTTTATTTATTTTTTAAAAAAATATATGATAAAAGTCTATGAACACGTCTGACTAATTTGGCTTCAAGCAACATCAGGAAAACAAATAGCAACAACCTTTTCAGAATGAAGTGGGAACAGCGATGAACAAAGGTGGAGCATACTTAAGACCCTATGTTTAGATCTTACATGTTATATCCTATTTACGGGTACTTGAAACTCAAGTTGTTCATTTATAAAAATACAGAGATGCACTAATGACTATCATAATATCAAGTTTCTGTGTGTGTACATGTATTTATAATATAATTCATAACTGCACTTATCTAACACGCCTATAAGACTTGTTGGTATATCATCAAAAGATACTGCATTTTTCCAACGACCCAGTTCTTGTCGAAGTTACTTGCAATAGACATTTCTTAAGAGAGAAAAAAATCCAATTTCTGGTGTTAGCCTTATTATGTTATCTGGTAGTAACAAACACCCATTTAAAAGATTATGTAATTCGGAAAACCTTTAATTAAATTAAATGAGTTGTAAAATATGATCTAGAAAAGTGTAAATTTAATTTATTTGGAAGTAGTCAGTAACAGCAACAGAATTGTCAGCATGGGCACGATGTTATTGTCTTCCCGTAGTTCGTGGTTTATATGGGATAATGTCCAGTGAGGATGCAATACTGTCGGTACGTTGGTATAACAAACCCCACGTGCTTTCAGAACGAAGCTTTTCTAAAGTACTGACTAATTTCTAGCTTCAGTATGGGTTTGTAGTCAATAACAGTCTTTTGATTGTAAGCTTACAGACAATGATCTAGTTTAGTCTAGAATATGCTGGGTCAAAAGAGCAGCAATAATAAAATCAAAGTTTTCCATCCCTAGCAAAATAAATTGAGGTATCGTGTGCTGCCTGATCAATACTTCATCTGAGTATTATAATTTTATTAAATATAGTGCCTCAATTTTGCTCATACCTAGCCCGAAAAACAGGGAGGCACTGGCCTCCCTGTGCCTCAGAGTAGCTACGGGCCTGTGTAGGGACACCTAATATATAGTCAAATAAACACTCACAATGATTCTATATGTCATGGTAAACTACATTTCTAAGGTTTAAATTTGGATTTTTAAGCTCAAGCCTAAGAATATTCTCAAGAATGGTTGGTGAATACGACCCCTGAAGTGTAAATGGCAGTATTTGACCGTCAATAAGTACAGCGTGTATGCCCAATTCTACACTGAGCTAACACAACTTCTTCTCGACGAATACTCCTATTGCTAGGATGCCATTCGCCATTATTTTGTTTTAACACATGTAATTTATTATTAATAGTAAGATCTCAGTTTAAAATTGTTAATATTCAAGCTTAAGGCCGCTTTTGGCAGCCTTATCAGCTTTATCGTTTCCAAGAATTCCTGTATGACCAGGAAGCCAGCAGAAATTAATAGTGTTATCTTGACACAACAAATGATATTTATTTAAAAGTTGAAGAACAAGAGGATTGTCATCTTTATTGCCATCTATGGCTTGAAGAGATGAAAGTGAATCAGAAAATATAATAAACTGTTTTTTATCAGATTCATTAATGTAGTTCAATGCCAAATCGATGGCTTTTAGTTCAGCTGAAAAAAAGGAAGCTCCGTTTGGTAATCGGCTCTTTGAGGTGTGCTGTCCTGTAACAGCAGATGCAGCCACGGTGTATCCATCTTTAGAACAATCTGTATATATGTGACAATAATGATTGTAAGATGATTTGATTTTTTAAATTTACTTTGGAAGATAGTGGAGTCTGTTTCAGATTTTTTGTCTTAACAAAGTTCAAAAATGATATTTGGCTTTTCCAAAGTCCATGGTTGTATTTCTCGTAGTCCTTGGTTGTGTATAGGATCAAACATCGCTAAGTAAGACTAAGTAAGAGCTGATCCATATACAATAGAGCCGTAGTCCAACTTTGATCTAGTTAGAGATCTGCAAAGTCTAAGTAAAACTTTACGATCTGCACCCCATTAGTATTGGCAACAACTTTTAATAAATTTAGTATTTTATTACTATTTGTCTTAAGATATTTAAGATGAGGAATAAAAGTAAGTTTACGGTAAAAAAATATGACCTAAAAAAATTGTTTCTTCAACAACATGTATATGTGTCCCGTTTAAAGCTAGATTGGGATCATCGTGATGTTTACGTAGTTGACAAAAATGCATACAATTTGTTTTAGACTTAGAAAATTTAAAACCGTTTTCATCAGACCAAGTCTGAAGTTTATTAAGGCATTGTTGCAGTTGCCTTTCAATAGTTTTCATATTTTATTTTTGAACGGTAACAAATTACAAAATCGTCAACATATAAAGAGCAATCCACACCAGGATTTATGCTCTTAACAATATTATCAATTTTAATATTAAAAAGTGTGACAGACAGAATACTGCCTTGTGGAAAGCCAATCTCCATACTTCCACGTGGTGCCGTAGGCTTTCTCTAAGTCAAAAAATACTGCGACTAGATGTTCTTTTTGATGAAAGCCTCCCTAACAAACGATTCAAATCTAATCAAATGGTCGGTTGTGCCTCTTTGGCGTCGGAATCCACTTTGATACTTAGCAATTAAGTTGTTGGATTCCAAGAACCAAACGAGGCGTCCATTAATCATGCGTTCCATGGTTTTACAAACACAACTTGGCAATTGGGCGATAATTAATTGGATCAGAGTTATCTTTACCAGGTTTGGGCACAGGAATAAAGATAGCTTCCCTCGAAGACTTTGGGGAGTTTCCCGATACCCAAACAGAGTTAAATATATCAAGTAAACAAGTAAAAGCAATACTGACGATTCGTGTAAATGTTTCAGAAGCTGATAAAGGATATCATCAGGACCAGCTGATGTATCGTGTGCTTTCTTTAAGGAGTTTTTCAACTCACTCAGAGAGAATATCTGATTATATGTTTCAGTATTGTTTTATTTAAAATTCAGTTTCTGTTTTCTGTATTTGCGATGTCTTTGGCAGATGTGGCAGTATGATTTCCAGTTTTTAGATAGTTTACGCAACCTGGAGTACCCTTACCGTTAATTTTGCGAACCATGTCCTACGCCTTCTTAAGGGTATAACGAGAATTAAGCATAGAGACGTAATCTATCCAGGACTTTCTCTTACTCTCCTTAAGAGTACGTCTTGCTTTTGCACGAAACATTTTAAAATTGTCTAAATTATGTTGTGTGGGTCGTAAATTAAATTGGCTTAATGCTTTTATACGATCCTTGACTGCAGTTTTACAGTCATCGTCATACCACATGGTGTTTGAGATCGTTTCGAATTTGTCGAAGTTTTTGGAATACATTTCTCTGCTATACTATATAATATTGATGAGAACTGACCAGCAGGATTATCCGTATCATTAAATAAATCAAGTTTAAGCTGGTCGTCGCAAAGAGATTGAAACATGCCAATCTGCTTTGCGAAATTTTCATCGTTGATTTCTATCAAGAAGTGCAGGTCCAATATTTTCAAGGAATATTGGATAATGGTCACTCCCGCAGAGGTCGTCACCAACACTCCATGAAAAGTCCATCAAAAGTGACGGGTCACAAACAGATAAATCGATGGAAGTTTTCGATCCTGAAGCAGGATGTTAATATGTATGAGATTTATTGTCATTAAAAAAGCATAGGTTATTTTGATTTAAAAAAGATTCAACTTTATTACCTTTATCATTAATGTCTTTACAACCCCATATGTAATTGTGGGCATTAAAATCCTTGAAATCATAAAAGGTGATGGTAATTGTGCAATGAGATTATCATGATCCTTCGGATCAAGAGCTGTTCTTGGTGGTAGATATAAAGAACAAATAGAAATGACTCTATGCATTGTAACACTAACTGCAACTGCTTGTAGATTTGTGTTCAGTGCAATAGTGCTGTGCGGGGCGTTACGATTAACAAGAATAGACACGACACCGGATGCTTTCTCACCTGTATCACATATATAATTATATAAAGAATACTGTTAAAAAGTAGTTTTATCATTTGACTTCAAAAAAGTTTCTTGAAGACAAAATGCAATAGGGTTATGTTTATATCAAAGTAAACTAATTTCATCATAATTCGGTTTCAAGCCTTGATAATTCTACTGTGTTATTTTATTTGTATTTGAACCGTTCATTTAGGTGTAGGCATAGGCGCTCAAGGGGCTTTCGTTTTGACGACCTTGGTGGAATCCGATGGTGCTTCATCAGTTTCAATATCGAAGTGTGAAAATTTATTGTGCAACCGTAAAGGGTCATCATACTCTTCCGGTTGCCTCCCTTGAGCACACAATTTAGCAGCGGCCAGATTTATTTTTCCAGCCTTGTGCGGGGAACTCTTGGTAACAACACAGTTCACAGAAGACGGGCTCTTGCCAATACCAGAGCTCGCAGAAGACGAGCTCTTGATACTACCAGAGCTCGACGCTTTTGGTGAACTAGGAACATTTCCCAAGTTCACCGATTTTGACTGATCAGTTTCAGAAACCGTCTGTTTTACTGGCAGGTTTAGGTTTCAGAACAGGTTTAACGGTGGAGAATGTCTGAGTCTCATATGTGACTCGAGACGTACCAGGAATGAGATTTCGGATTTTCAGTTAACCAGGTAATGTCCGTCTGAACTTCCATACATCTTGTTGATTTTTTCTCAACAATTCTACTCACATCAGCATATGATTTACCTGATGGAGTAGTTGGAGACTGGCTTTCAACAAGACGTCTGGTTTCAGGAAATGAAATCTTTTTTTCTTCTAATTTTGTTTTTTTTATTTCTCTTTCGTATTTCCATTTTGGACAGTCTCGCAAGAAAGCCCCATGGTTCCCACTGCAATTAACGCAACGGGCGGGTTTTGAGCAAGACGAGAAGTCTGTGTGCCGTACTTCACCACATCGAGCACACACGGCATCTTGTCTACATATTTCTCGGTAATGTCCAAACTGCTGACAATTTAAGCACCGGAGTGGATTTGGGATGAATAGGTCAACAGGTAAAGACAGATATCCGATCTTTACTGTTTTTGGGAGACTTGGAGTATTGAAAGTTAAAATAAAGATGTTCGTTTGTCTAGTATTGGCATCCCTCCTGGTAGTGATTCGAGTCACCTCTGAGACCCCCTGTGGTTTCAGGTTCACACTTATATCCTCAACAATACACTGGAACGAATGACTCATTTGGAAGAACTGAGTGTGACGATTGGATGAACCTCCACTGGTATATCTACAATTACTTTGCTTGAAAGCAAATTGTCTGAATGACATTTTTTTACACATTCAACAAGAATTGTAATTGATTTTATTTTTTTCACCTCTAGCTGCTCACCAGCAATACCAAGTATTTGCTTGTGAACCACAAAAGGCGAAAGTTTGGTAACGGGTCGAGATTCATCTGTAGATTCAATTATTAAAAATCGTGGCCAGTCAATTGAATTAAATCGTCATCTGATTCAGTCTCTGCCGAATAGCGCCGAGCACGCTTCAGAACAGACTGAGCAGGTAAAGGTCGATTAGTAGTATTGCTTTGGTGTCTTTTTTGGAAGCCATAATGACTTTGTGTTTAGTTCGTTGTCCACGTTTCTTTCCTGCCTCGGAGTCCAACAAGGGGACACATGCTGTGGATATCCGAAAGACATGATACCAAGAATATGTGAACACTATACTCCAGCAAAGTAATACATCAGATCCCGCATACCGTCTGATGGATGTAAATTCAAGTCCCGACAAGAAAAGAACCGCACCAACATCCATCTAAAAATGGCATACGTATAACCATATAGTATTTCACTTTACAAGATTAGCCCATAAGCCATGACAGTTTTCAAGGATTTGAGAGTAAGATTACTGGAAGTATATTCATAGAAAACCAATATTGATAATGACAAGCAGATGAGAATGGAAAAAACTAATGGTGATGAAATAAATGGAGAAAGGGAGAAACATGCTAGAATATTATCCAAGAAAATTATCATGACAGACCGATTGATCAAGACCGGACCCATCCGACCTCCCGTCTTGACTTGAAATCCGGACCAAAGTGGTGTGTTGCGTCGCAGACTCCTGCGGCGCTCAACCACCAGGACTCCTTCATCCAACCGCACAGGTCACCACCCACGGTCAACAGGTGGGTTCCTTTTCGGGGAGGATCTAACCCCTCTGCTTGGAACGAGCAGTCGGTTAATTCTAATCCCTACCGACAGGGGGGATAATCATAATAACAAAGAATAGTTGCTATTGAAGCGAACTCGTGCCGTGACACACGGTCGTGCGCACAAGTACCCGACACGCCCACGAACACGTTCCGAGCGACGAACGTATCGACACTAGCACTCGTACACGTGTGGGCCATTTTAAGTATATTTCCGGACTCGTGTGTGCCAAAGGCAACAAGAGAAGAACTTCAACCACCGCTTAATCAAAATATCATAACAGATATTTATTACTACAATAGAAACGGGAGACGCCACATTTAACCAAGGTGATGAACGTCTCCCAGACACACGACAAGCCTCACTGGTGTATATTATCAGTTTCTGACACCACCTTTATTTTGGAAATAATAAACACGACTTCTCATCATCATCATCAACAACAATACTGTCCGGATAGACAAGTAGCCGGTACATAGTTAGCTCTCCAACATAACACACGGAGACTCAAACTTGCAATGTCCAATCAGACCTACATCGTTGTCATTTAACCAACCCACACATGAAGTACTTGAATCCATATTCAACTCGTGATTACCATGAAAACAAATGCATTCCGACATGTACAATACAATTTGACCTCTGTATACTTCACGGGGCACTTTCCGACTTGAACCCCGGAGTCAACGCGAACGTGCTTGTGAATCACATAATCCCGACTGCGCGTCTCTATGTAGAAATTAAACTACCAATTCACTTGGACCGGTGCATTCGCGTTATCACACAAATACAGACTCCAGCGAACATGTTCACAAAGTGATTTCATTTTGATCTTCACTTTAGCTGATTAACGAGCATGAATGAATCGGCGGGTTTATTAATTGATCAAGTAAAACCCCAACAGAAGTTTTCTTTTTATAAATAAACAATTTCATAATTTACTAAAAGACAAAGACGATTCGCGTGCAATTCATATCCAGACAAGGTCAGTATATATTATCGTGCGATTACTTCATCTCATTTCTTTTCGAGGACACTCTGATAATTAATTATAACGGGTGAACAACTCTTTATAGAAGGATAACAAAAACTAAGTTCTACACACGGATATTACTTACATATTTTAATAAAACAACAAAAGTAATAATGAACAATGCACAGTTTATACATAAATTCTTAAATAACAACAACCAGATTTCTGCTCTATATGCCGACCTTATTGCAACTGAATGATGTGGTTTACTTTAAAACAATAACTTTTGGTGTAACGGGCTGTTAGCAATTATGTACACGTATAGTATTAAATAATGATTGAACGTATATGTATTTTATCATCGTAGATAGACCTAAATAGACTTATTATCAATTAACATGCCTAAATAGTTGCTGTGCGGTCGGCTATTACAAAAAATATTTGAACACGGGTGGAATGAATGACAGTTTCAGTTATCCTAGCAACTTTCCTTAATGAAATCAACACGAGTTAATGGTAAACGTGTTTGTATACATATGAGAAAAAAATGTTTCCCAAGTGTATCATTAAAGGGTGAAAACATTAATTAACATGCAAGAAATACGACACTAAACTGTCGAATATTATTCTGATTAAATGCGAACTACCACAGACATAAGTCTACAAAGAAGATGGGGCATCTTTCCATGAGAACTGTATTTGCTTGTTCGAATCATGGAGATGAACCGGGCGGGGATAGGAGCTCACCACCTCTGTATGGAAATAGACAGATGCGCTACAATCTGATCTTACTGGGCCCGGCTGAAGACGCCGTGCCTTCTTCCTAACCTTCATCGGTTACAGCCAACTACCATGACTGCCCTACCTCCCCCTAAGAAAGAGAAATAGACCCACTAAGGTAGAATGACCCGATTCTGTCGATAAAATAAACTCAAGAATTAAACACCTCTAAATTGTAAAATAAAAGTTACTTTATCTTATTTAACTGTGAAATAAATCTACAGAGGTATCTCTATCACCAGGCTTGGAATCGCACTTACGACCACTGGACTCTGGTCAGAACGCTTACTGAACTAACCTGCCCCGGCCACACCTACTCTGATATTAACATTAACTCCATGCATAACCTACATAGGTTAGCGCCACCTACCAAAAACTGTCTCCAAAAAACAATATAGACTCAAGGTAGCTTGACCCGATGCTGTCTGAGGCGAACCCTTGAATGTTAAACACGCCTAAATTGTAATATAAGAGTTAGACTTAACACAGAAAAAGAAACACGTGTTCATTTACAACAACAATATTGACATATTAAATATATTGCAAGGGATACCGCACCATCTCAGGTGCCTCATCTATCTATTAATAAACGCCAAACCTTAATATGGAATGGAGCTTGAAAATGGCCGCACCATTTCAGGTGTCTCACCTATTTAATATTTAAGGTAAAATCTTAATATGGAAAGGAGTTTGAGTTTCAAGTTTCTCACTGTGACATGTTTTGTCAAATAAGAGACAGTATTGACCAGACCTATAACTATCCTCCAAATGCTGAGAATCAATCAAGGAAGCTTTAAGTATCATTTCTTAAGTTTTTGGTGGTATAATCCGGTGATCGAACCCACGCCGTTCCGAAAGTGGAGAGGCGAACGCTTTATCACTTGACCACCCCTGTGGTAGCTTAATAAAAAAGCTATTTGTCATAAGCTATTCTATCATACAACATGAATGAAATTAACTTTTATGTATAAGTCAATATACAACCGGCCTTTTATTATTGGTATATGTGGATTTTAACTTTTACCAATTATTACAATCACGATTATCACTGTTTATAGACGACCTTTCCAAACCATAAATTAAAACTTGCAGTTGGATAACTGACTGTATAGTTAAGACCTCTGATATGTAGCTTATTTGTTTGTTTAAAGTATTGTATTGCCATATAAATAAAATTACATATATATTGTACAAATGAATTATATAAAGGACCTTACATGAGTGCTCGTTTTTTATTTAATTTAATAACGAGTTGACAAAAATATGCAAAACTCTGCCAAGCATATCATCAGTTTAATAGATTAAATAGCAATTTAACACAAGTGTAAGATTCCTTCTATCACGTAACAGAGGAAAGTGGTACCTTTACCATTTTTTTCAGATCTGAAGTCAAAAACCAAAACAATTCTCTTTAACCGTTTTCCGTGACAAGTCGAAGTGCATGAAACATTTATCGTAAATAGGATAACCCTTGGAACATTGAAACTGCCAAAAATAACCGCGATTTATAAGCAATTCTACAAATGTGCCAGTATCTATGAGCTGAAAACGAAACATAAATGGAACATATTTAACAGGATTACACGCTTCAAGTCGCTGTATTCGCTAAACTATCGTCGTTTTTCATGTTTTTATTTATCTAAAACATCAAAATAGAGTCAATGCACACACTTGATACTGTTTATTTCATACTAAATCGTCGCCACCAACTTATCTACCCCCAAACTACACCTTTATTGAAGTACCTGTACCTAATTACAATATTGATCAATAACAGGTTGGTCGCCTTGTTAATTGTTATGTCAGGGCACAAGTGGTAAATTGATATGGCTGTTATTGTTAGCGGGCGCCCGTCTAGAGAAATATCTAAATATTTGGAGTTAACTTTCGTGTTTGTCGTGTTTTTTATCTTTCGCAGGCACGACCAAAATGCATACCCTTTAATACTCATCTCATCTAAATAACAAGGTTAGTGTAATTAAATATTATTAATTACTCATTTTGGTGACTGATGCTTTAGGCTTTTATGTAAACGGTAGCTGTGAATTGTATCTAGTATTATGACCAAAATATTTTCACACATAAAAGAAATCAGTATTACCTTTGTCAGTCATGTATAATTATGCGTTACCATTATCAAAATGACTCCATTTCATTCTCCTTTTAATTATACGTTGGCACAACTTCTTTCTTTATAACGTTTTAAACGGCCGCCCGTGTCAAACCTGTATTGTATATTTATACATTTGCTTCTGTATCACATCTTTTTGCTTGTTTCCATAATGCATATTATTCTTTATTGTCATGGTCTCGTACCATACTGTTGCGAATTTATCTAATGTAATGATAATTATTATTTCAACCCAAAATATGTTAATTTTTCTATTGGTATAAAAGATGATGTTTCTGCTACTATACTTAATATTGGTGATTATGTGCTTACTTTATATACAGTTGTGTTTAAGATGTTAATTCACTTTGTGGAAATTTCAGAGACATTTTTAAGACGTTTCTGTGGGTTGTTACTGCGCATCGCAACGTGCATAGTTCCTTTCTGTTACTTTCAGTTTCGGGGTTTAATTTCGCCGTTTGGTAATTAAAAGTCGAGTCGCATTAGGATATTTACAAAGCAAAGTATTTTCATTTCGAGATGTCAGAAATGTAAATTTTGTCAAGAAAGCGATCGAATAGCATAGAAGAGTATATTGTTTTCCATTCTAAACCACTAGAAGTGCTTGTACATAACGAAGTCGAAGAAACAACTACGAAGATATAATCAATACTCGTAGTGGTAACATTTCGGATAACTCATTTTCGGATATGAATCATTTGTGCATTTGTTCCAAAGCGCTGAATACATAATGAATTTGACTGAAACAATATTGTTTATACTGGGATGGAGACAAGGAAGAATAAGTCTTGAATTTTGACATTTAGCTGACCTGATGCATGTAAAAGTTTGGTATTGAAGGACATTATGGAAGACACTTATATGGGTCAATGTTATACATAAACTGTATATGTTGAAGTATAAGAACAGTGGAAACAAACAAGACACATCGATTAAACAGAAAAAGTCCAATATCATTTGACATCAACACAAAGCAATTGAGTATAAGGTTAGTTGATGCTTTATCATAACTCACTGATCAATATCAATGAATCACATAAAATGATAACTTACTTTATGATTTCTAGAGATGAACAACTATAAAAAGTGATTGATTGGTTGAACATTTAGCGTCATTTTTATGCCATCGAGGGCTAACAGACGATCACCTAATCACTGTTTCCTGGAATTAACCAGTGTTTGAGCACACCCCATCTTCGGAAGTAACTGATAGCTTTCCCACTTGAATCAGCGGTGAGAGACGATTGATAAAGAGACAAAATGTTGTATATCTATCATCCTGGAGACTGTTGCCGGGTGGGGATTCGAACAGTATTCTTACATTGCGTAAATGTTAAAAATAAATTTATACACCGTCACGTTCTGTGTTTCCTGTTAAACAGAAAATTGTTACATGAATTATGAAAATAAGAAACTATTCAACACATTTTAGGAATGCTAAACAGAGGCTCAGGTTACAGGTGGGTTGAGATGTCGGTGCTTTAAATACCTGTAGTGGTTTCATTAACTATGAAGAGACAATAAATATAGTGAAATAGACAACATGTAAAGAAGCACTGAATGAAAGGGTGACAATCATCAAAGGGGCCAATGGTAATTATTAATGTAGTTTAACTGTTTCAGCCTATTTCTACTATGGAATACAAGAAAATAATCATGAGCTCAACAGATGATCTGAGGGGGATCAAACCTGTGACTACTTGTTTGGCACACCCAATATCCATGCAAGTAACTGACAACTTTCCCACTTGAATCAGTGATTAAAGATGAATGAACATGAGACACAATGTTGGACTTTGCATATATTTAAGTCATCACAGAGACTGGCCAATCGGGGATTTGAGCTTGCAACCCCTTGACTGATTGTTATATAACATAACAGTTTCATTCAGTAAAAGATTTCCACAAACATGCACGTTTATAACCATAAGATTTTGTTCAATGGTTTGAACATAAATATCATAACAGGAATTGCTGCTAAGTTATAGCCCTTGAGTTGTCAAACTATACCCATATATTGTGCTGTTTTATTAATGTACATTGTCGTTTTTTAGCCAGACCGATGAGCTCAGTCAGTAGAGCACGATACTTCTAGCTCAGGGTTAAGAGTTTGATACCTGAGTCTGGCTAACTTACAGTGCTAACAGTTATTCAGATGGGACTTTAAAATGAGGAAATTTATGATGGTGCTATACACAAGCAAAAGAACCAGGTTAAACATATGATTAAGTTTCTATGATATTTGTTTCCTGCACTATCCCCCACAAACCTAAAAAGACTTAACTGTTTACTTTTCTTGGTGCATCATCCAAATGGGAAACTGGTGGCGATGTAAATCAAGCTTACATACAAACAAACATCGTCATTTATTGCTTTATCTCATATAAGCTTCCTTTAATTTTCAGTGATGAAGTCAGTCAAGTAGTACACCAGGACCAGGCCAATTTATTACAATATGTGTTGCCAAAAGCATGGATTGTGACAGTAAATCAGATATTGGGACCATGTTAAGAAAAAGTAATCGAAAAACATATGATGTTTTTTTTCAAAAGACTAGGAATTGCACATATTATGAAAAATAAAGAACAATCAGTTCACCAGGCAGTGTTCTAAAATTTAAATGACAATTCAAAGATTAATGTTGGAAGTAAACCAGTACAGGAATAAAAAAAAATAAGTTTATGTAATACTAATGGATGACGGTGCGACTACTATAGCCAAGATAAATACCAGAAAAAAAATGACTTGAATGGACTCGTAAATAAAACTCTGAAGATATTATGTTGAGTAGAAGGTCACTGGTGATCCAACCTTGATTGACAGTACATGGTTTTACCACTAGGCCTCTAACAATTCAAACTATTAAAAATATTGATGTTCATCAATTACCCGGTATATATGAAATGTATAAAAGCAACATAACAGTTATTACATTATAAATTACAAATATTATAATTACTATTTAGTTCATCGTTTACAAATGTGAAAGCTACCTCTGCAATAAAACTTCATTTATAAAAATTACAACAGATAATTTTCACCATTTTGACACTTTTAGGCCATTTTATGAAAAGGGAAGTTAACATTTAGCACTGTAGCTTAGAAACAAGCAAGGTGACATCTATTTTTTATTTTATTTTACGATATTGTTTGTTGTTGTGCTTCTTTATAGAAAGAATAAAACAATTCTCCGCGTTAGAACACTTTTTTTTATTGAATTCGTGTCAAAATGCATCGTTAACGGCCATTTTATGAAAAGGGAGGTAACATTTAGTACTGTAATTTAGTAACAAGCAGGGGGATATCTATTTTTTATTTTATTTTCTGAAACAGTTTGTTATAGTGCCTCTTTGTAGAAAGAATGAAACAATTCTTTGCATTAGAACTTTTTTTTATTATTGAATTAGTGTAAAAATGCATCGTTTACAGCCATTTTATGAAAAGGGAGGTAACATTTAGCACTGTAACTTAGTAACAAGCGTGGGGACATATATAATATTTTTTATTTTCTGATATAGTTTGTTATGGTGCCTCTTTGTAGAAAGAATGAAACAATTCTCCGCGTTAGAACTTTTTTTATTTTTAAATTAGTGTAAAAATACATCGCTAACGGCCAATTCTATAATCGTAGAAATTTATGAAAATCACTGTATGAAATGTAAAACTCAAAATAGCATCATGACTTTTTCTGTTTTAGGTACTTTATCTCTTGTTACATAAGTGACAACAATATTTTGTTGAAATATATCACTTTGTTAGTAAATTAAACAAAATTTATAACTTATACCCATTTCCTGCTTTTTCTTTTAAAAATGTAAAACAATAGTCATAGCAAAAACAAGCATGGTGACTTATATTTTTTTTTAGTGTTTTAAACTTGTCTTACTTCAAAGCACTTGTGTGCAAATTTAAAAAAAAACTTCTCCGCGCTAGAACTTACTCGAAGAAACGTCTTTAAGCTATAAAAAGCTTTAATACAAACTGCATTTTATACAATGACCCATGTTGACGTAATAAGATTTATCTTGAATACACTTTGTAGCTTTTTAGACCTAACATAACAGTACATACTAACTCTTGGTACATCTGCTACACTGTAAGACAGGTATTTACTGGGTATTATGATACATTTATACTGAATATATTATAAGTGAAGGAAATGTTTTTTTTAGCAAAAGTATTTTTCATATTTTGCAGATAATTTTATTCTTTTTACAAAAAAAGTGAACCTCAACCAATTTTACAGGAGGTAAGTATAACAGCACTTCAAGCAATAACACGCTCATTCAGTTCCAATTTCGTGTCTTTTTCTAGTTTTTCTCCAATATTACACACTAGTTTACAAGTTGCCCCATCATCAAACGATTTAAACTTTTATTTCACATGATTATCATATGCTAAGTTGCACATGTTCATCCTATACGTTTCACGTGATCATAATATGCTAAGTTTCACGTGATTATAATAAAATAAGTTTTAAATGATTATCAAATTATATGTTTCGCATGATTATCATATAAATTAGGAAACACTTCTATGTTCTGATTATGAACATGGTCTGTATGTGGGAAATTACCATTTTAAATGTAAGTTAACGGATTAAGCTGTAAGCTCAAAGAACATACAAATTGGTATGTCGTCATTTACTGTCATATAATTAATACAATACATAATGATACGTACACTATGCATATTTTCAAACGGCATGATTATTGATAAAAATTAGTAAAGTGTAATTTCATTCAGATACACACCAAACATTGTAGGAATCGATCGACTATTTTTAGACACGGTTAGCGTTTAAATCTATTTTACTCATGAATAAAACTAGCTGCGTTTCTGTGGATTTTAAAATGAAACTGAAATTAAAAAAAACAAACTCGTGTGTTCTATTCGTTTCCTTTCATACCGATAAAAACGGGTGAAATTCATGAGTTTGCTTTATTAGAAAGTAGAAAGGAAATTAATGACTACAAAATAATGTTATTTTTTATAATTACACCTTGTAGTAATAATGCTAACAATTGTCGTTTTTCCTTTAAATATAATTTTAAATAAAAATTTAAGCATTGTTTTTAGATTCTTTATGTTTTGAATGAGGTAACTGTATTAGCTTTATATGTTAATTTTAACCTTCAATTATTAATATTTCAATTTATTCTCTATTTTGTAGCTGTTAAATATAGTTTGTACAATTCTAGTTGCATTATTTATTTGAGGGTAAATTAAAAAACCGTTTGCAGCATCAATTATCAAATGTTCAATGTTTTCAACAACGGATATATTTTTATTGAATAATCTACGTTCTAGCTGATTGTGAAAAGTATCGATTGCGTCACTATAACGGGTATTATCTTCACCGGAGTCTAACCGTTTTGGTACCCTTCTGCACCGTGGTAGACTAGGTGTGTCTGTGGTTGTTGGTTGATTTTGCCTTAACTTTATCATAAAAACAATTAACTGCTTCTTCTGTTCTCTGCCTCATACAAAACGACTCGACCATTTTATACCATTTCTTTGCGTCTTGAACTCAAGTATCTTTGTTCTTTAGTGTTGTAGATAACTGTTCAGTTGCTGCAAACAACATATGCGTTACATGCAATCCAAAATATGTATTAAATTTTTGCATCAAAGTAGCAACACCACAAACTCGCCTGGAATAGTCCTCATTCCCTGTTGTGTTGACTTCCTCCATAGTACCAATGAGTACCTCGTAGTTATCAAGCACAGAATTAACGGCAGATGTCCATCTAGTTGAACATAGCGATTTCATAGTAGAGGTGGATTTTCCTAATTCAAATTGTAAATTAAATTTTCAAACAATACCCTTCTTTTCGGTGACCATTTTATAAATGACGCGATCTCCTGTACTAAGTCCATGGCATTTCATGTTGCTTTCACATGTCTGCACGAGTCTTGTAAGCTAAGATTTAATTAATGTGTAAAGCAATGCACAACAATTGCCTGTGGAACCTCGTGGCTAAGTTTAACGGCTGACTCATACAGTTTGAAGCTCCATCATAACCTTGACCAAGGCAGTTATTAAGTTGTATTGATAGGCGAAGAAGAGCGTCTTTAATAGAAAGGAAGACTGTTTTAGCCTTAGTATTGTCCAGCGGAATCGTTCCGATGAAATCCTCGGACACAACAAAATGTTCATCCACCCAACGAAGACTAACTGACAGCTGTCTCTTGCTTGATCGGCTAATACACTGTACCATTTTGCATCTGATTTTTTTTAATCAGTTTTCTTAGTAAGTTTTGACCCATTAGTTTTATTTGTTCGTTCATATTAGATGGAGATTGGTATGTTACACGCTGTATCCAATTTTGGAGGAGGGGGCATTCGTCTGCTCTTAGAAGCATTGGTTGATCAAAAGGTCCCTCTCCTTTTTTGCCAAGAATTGGTAAACCTCGGCGCAGCGAAATTTAAGCAACCTCAAATGTTATATCAAGCTTTCACGGTTATTTGTCTGGTTAACTTTACTCTGACTGTCAGTGCTATTTTGGATATTGTATAAATTTCTGTATTAACTTTTTCTTTTTCCTTTACTTCATTATAAGTGTTACTTTGCTCATGTTCTCTGAATCTAGCAGAGGCATTCTTCCAATTGATGAACCATTCGTTCATAAAATTCGTCTCCAATTTGGTGCTGAATGATATCATTGAGTTTATATAAGGCATACTGACACAAAGAACAGTGAACACCGTTATTTGTTGTGCAATATGTCAACCAGGGTAGTCCACAAACCAAATGGCCTGATATGTCCTTTCCCTTCTTTTGTACAATCCTACAGGCCCTTCTTAAGTTACTTGATCTGTTGGATGAAGCGGATCTGCAGATGAACAACCAACTGCATTGTATTGTTTGTTGCCTCGAGAAAAATTGGCATTTTTTTACAATTGCTAGTACCTTTAAGAACAGAATTGCTCGATCATATTATCGTCTGCTGTTTGGACGTCATCATTATTTTCGACACGTGTATCTAGTTGTTTTGATAGCTTTTCCCTACTGGCGGTACATGCACTGATATTATCACGTGAACAACATTTACTTTCTCTGACCTTCTCTACCCGAGACTTTATAATAACTTCATTGCTTTTCATGTCTATCTTTACAGCCTTGCTTTTTGTGCCTGCCTTACCAAAAAAACGATAACAAGGTTCCCTGTTAAGTTGGGTTCTTTTTGTTTGCTTTTGCTTTTTTACTATCGTTTGTTTGGTTTGAGGGGCACATTCGTTTATTTTGTGGTATGTTTAGCTCACAATGCATTACAAGTTTCGTGTCTGGTACAATTACACAAAAAAGGTTTGGTTCAAACAAGCTTCCAGCACGCGAATCTAAGTGGCCATCACGCGACCACAATAATATCAGTGGATTGCGATTGTTATAAATGTTAACAGAATTGCGTTTATGAATATACCCATAAAGCATAGGTCTAATGCCATGACTGGTCTCAGGATAAGCAGAATAAACGGTGGCATTAACAACATATGGTAGGCTCAATATCATGAATGGGCATGTCTTTGTTTCACACATATGCATGGTTTCTAATTAAACACACTTTTCTGGACCAATATCGTTTTTATTAGCAGAAGCGTTAGGTAACAGCATACTGAAAAGAGTTCTCTTTTCTTTGGTCATGACAGTCGGATGCCTTGCTGCTGCTTCAAGTATGGGATGATTGCTGTAAACGTTGACATTGATGTACAAATCACAGGCAGATAACAATCGCAAAATTGAGGCCAATGATTCATCACCTGTATATTAAACAAATAACGAAGTGAATGTAAATTCATGCTAGAAATGAATAGAAAACGGCAATCATTTCTAACGTAAACAAATATTTACTTATATACAATATTACGAAGAGGCAAAAGCGTAAGAATAGACATGTCGACAGGCAAGACGCTCCGAATAAATAATGACATACATGTTTGAAAGTCGACATTTTCGTACGTCATGATTTAAGTTTTAGTATACTACTTGTAGGAACCCTAGTTACTCTAAGTTAGTTGATAATTCGGTAAGTTCATTTTTGAGCGATATATAAGTAAAGCGGGCAATTGTCGTTTCGAATGCAACCAATTCATACCATTACCTGTCTTACCTGTTTCGAAGATTCAAGGCGCACAGACATATTTTAAGAACTTTGGAAATGTGTAGTAAATATCATGCTAAATGTATGCCGGTGAAAATGACAAATAAATGAAATTATGAACATGTTTGGACACAGTACGCATGGAACACATGCTCGGACTCCAATGAAGCGGTTTCGTTGAAATGACTACGAAAATATCACCCTTTGTTTACAACTCTCCAATTTTAAAGTCTTTAAATGAAGGGTCATTTTCCATTCATGAAATAAATTTATCTAAAATACAAATTATTCATTAATCTAGCTACATTAATTTGTTAAAATTTGATCTAAAAGTTATGTACTTACCCCTTTAAATAAATTGAAGCTGCATTAAACAAGCAATCTCCATTTCCAGTTGTTTTCCCGCGCCGGGTTTTGGAGAACGGCATGTCTGTGGGAGTCAACGTCTCGGCAAGACAACTGTCTTTAGATGAGAGTAGCTGCCGTAGACTACTCCCTCGGGCCAATATGGAACACCAGGGCCAATTTATCTAACAGGCGCCCCTCTACAATACAATAACCTCTAATTTCATCCCTTGGAGAAATCATTGTGTACAATTCTATCGAAAAGAGGATAACTGTTTTGGCGGGAACGAGGTTAAGCTGTATAATCATATTTTACACTGCCTCGTTGTGGTGACGCGGAAGGATTGATATTGAAAGCATCCGATAACTAGGTTTAAGATATGATTATTCTTCATATTGATTATGCTTTTATAATGTTATTGTGTCTTTTCATATTCTGGACATATATATTTGTTTACTTTATATGGTTTTGTAATAAAAATATCTATTTCACAGGTTCAGTCCAATTGTCAACATGGTACCGATAGAGACCTTGATGTATATTCGCCTGCTCATTCTTATTGTAGAAGTAGGAACGCCAGTGCTTAAAGACACCTTTCTCGAAATTGTTAAAACAACATTTGCCGGTTGTAATGTGGACGCGTTCCTATTAAAGTACAAAAAAGATATCGAACGGTTGTTAATACTGAAAGTTATAGCTCCGTCTCAATATAAGATCATATTCCCTAAATGCGGCCAGACAGATATACAGGAATGGGATATTTCACTACTTTGTTTTGTTTTGTTATATTGCTGTACATTGAAAGGGAAATGTAACAAAGTGTCAGATATATTAAAAAAAGTGAGATTAAAAAATTTACTTAGAACAAATCAAGACACACTAAAAGATATGTTGGACAGAAATGTAATAACTCAAGGTGAGTTTGATAGCCTACAAAACAATGTTTACATAGGCGACATTCATAGCATGGATATATCATTAGTTACAAAATTAGCAACATTCTTATGTAAAGACCGAAACACTGATATCATTGAAACTTTAAGAGCTACACTAAAGAGAGAAATAGAGCTTTATCACAAAGATCTGCATGATTTACTTGAAAGCAATAAAGCTTTGATTGATGAATTATGTTTAACAAAGGAAGATTACATGACAGTATTTCCAGATGACGGGTCTAAACCTAATTTATATAAATTACCTGATTCAGTGTTATGCTCTGTTGTCCTAAAACTATGTCGGTCAATTTGTTCTGAAGATGTTGAGTCAGTGAGATCCATTAGAAATATTCTACTCCATATTCCAAATACTCGTATTGACGCAAAGACATACTTACAATATATCAATAGAATAAAAAAACATATAGACTATTTTGTTGAGCTAAATCCAAAACAGGATAGTATTCAAGTGAAAGAACACATTGAAAGCATTTTAAAAATTGAATTGAAAAGCCAAGAGGCGGTTAATGAACATTTAAAAAAAATGTACTTTGGCGGTCATTTGGGAGATGACTTTCCAGAAGGCATTTTAAAGCTTATCAAAACAGAAATGCAGGACGGTTTTCAAGATATCAGAAATGATATTCAACAGACGGAAAGAAGCATTAAGGATAAAATCGACCATGAAAGTGCTAAAACCCAACAACGATTAGATAGTAAGTCCATTTTTTCATTTAACACTGTCGTAAAAATGTATTGTGTTTAAGATTTAGATATATAATCGCATTTGATTTTGTCACGGATGAAATGCATGTAGTAGTTTTAGTAAATACTGGTATAGACTCATTTAACGTAACATTAAAGTAACACTAACAACCATAATGAGTATCAATGATGTACGTTAATCTCAGTTCGATTCTTAAAAAAGTAGATTGGAAAACAAAGTCGATACGAGATGTAATTATTAATAACAAATTCGTTTGGCTAATCATACTAGTAAGGAACCTCCGCAGAGTCGTCAAACTATTATTGACATTTATCCGAGCTTTCGTTGCAAAGTGCGGGGTTGCTGCTTTGGCTACTTTCGCGTGACACATTATTTCATGGTCCAATTGAGATTAATAGTACATTAAATAAAACTAAAATATTACTACATATTGCCTTTGCACTAATTACAACAATTGATCTATAAAATATATAGTTCAATATCGTTCAAAATTTAAGTATAAAAATTGCAATAAATCATGGGTAAAGATGGAAAAGTACACATATAACTTAATCTCAACCACCTTAAAAAACACACAAAAAAATCAAAGTACTATTAGTACCGAAAGTGGGATTGCTATTAAACATTTTGATATGGCATTCTGTTTGATATGCGTTTTACCTAAACTATCAAATTAATGCAGGGTATCATTAAACGTAGTTTGTGTAGTGGAATATTTATGCACATTGACTGATGATAGAATGATGTCTAAATTATATCCGTATTGTGTTGCAATGACTAGTACATATCAATAATACTGCTTTCTCTACCTGTATATAAAAGGAAGTAACGTGCAGTTGTTGGCTACCCCTACATCTTGATACAGCTTCCAAGTCAGTGACAGTATGTTTGAAAATATAACTGAAACGCAATTTAAAATTGAAAAAAAAAATGAGATTTCGGATACCAAGTTCAAAACACAATCTGGCATAATCTCTATTCTATAATGTACACATGTTTCTTCAATAAATTCTATCTCATTGCTTTGCGTTTTTTTCTTAGGTAATGTTCATTCCTTCAGCCATACATTCTTTTTAACATTAACTGAACCGTTTTATGTCGAATTCTCAAAACTAATTCTGTTATGTCGCTTTACTGTTTACCAAGCAAATAGTGTTCATTTATTGTTTAAAAAGAACAAAGCATATCAGACTGCAAACATCTTTTGTAGTCAGTTTTGTTAATGATAATGATGATGTAAATGGTGACACTGTTTGTAATGGAATAATGTAAATAGGGAAAACGGAATATGTCCGTTATGCAATGAAGATTTAGGAGATAAATATCACTACTTACTCGTTTGTAAAGGATTTTCTTATGCTCGGAAAACATATTTAAACCCGAATATTATGTACGACCCAATGTTGTTACATTTAAAAGTATCATGACTGTATCAAATAAAGTGCAGTATAAAACAAATGTGCGAACTTGTCAAATTAATTTTA
The DNA here is from genome assembly GCA_029582155.1 of Panopea generosa. Classification (NCBI taxonomy): domain Eukaryota; kingdom Metazoa; phylum Mollusca; class Bivalvia; order Adapedonta; family Hiatellidae; genus Panopea; species Panopea generosa. The sequence goes on from CM055905.1 coordinate 14,394,701, forward strand.
AAAAGATTGAAATAATGACAATAATATAAAAAAAATATCCAGTTCTATATATAAACTATCACATGGGATGGAAATAGTGCAAGTTTTAATAATACAACAGCTACGTATCAAGTTGCTCCATGTGTTTTTATATAATGTAAGTATCCAAATATCATACTACTTATATGTGTGTATGTATGTATATATAAATGTGTATATATTTTTATTATATAATTATATCTTTGAACTTAGTGGAACTTTTAGTTTACAAAACAAATAGTGTCACACAAAGCAATATGTGTTAGAAATACAGGGAAATAATATTTAATTATACAATAATCCTACATGATAAAATTGTCACCTGAAATCTACTTCACTGGAAAATCATGGCACGTCAGACGATTCATCGACTTTAGGCGAATAAATCGCAGCCGCTTATCATTTGTCATCATACATGCATGTATGATTAAGTCTCAACATTTACATATTACACTCTAACCAATACAGTTAACTAAACATAATGTTAAAGACGTTTCTGTGGCTTGTTACTGCGCATCGCTACGCGCATAGTCCCTTTCCTTTCAGTTTCGGGGTTTAATTTCACCGTTTGGTTAACTTAATGTCGAGTCGCATTAGGGCATTTACAAAGCGAAGTATTTAGACAGGTTTTTGTCAAGGAAACAATTGACATGCATGGAAGAGTATATTGTATTACGTTCTAAATCACCAGAAGTGCTTGTACATAACGAAGTCGAAAAAACAACTACGAAAATATCATCATTACTGGTAGTGGTATTATTTCGGATATAATTCATTCGTGAATTTGTTCCAAAGCGCTGAATATATAATTAATTTACCTGAAACAATATTATTCATACCGAGATGGAGACAAAGAAGAATACATCTTGAATTTTGACATTAAGCTGAACTGATGCATGTAAAAGTTTGATATTGAAGGACATTATAGAAGACACTTTTGCTAGGTTATTGGTCATTGTTATACATGGAAGTATAAGAACAGTGGAAATAAACAAGACACATCAATTAAACAGGAAAAGTCCAATATCATTTGACATCAACACAAAGCAATTGAGTATTAGGTAAATTGATGCTTTATCATAACTCACTGATCAATATCGATATATCACATAAAATAACTTACTTTATGATTTCTAGAGATAAACAACTATGTACAGTGATTGATTGATTGATTGATTGAATATTTAGCATCAATTTTATGCCATCGGGGGCTAAAAGACGATCACCTAACCTGTTTCCTGGGATTAACCAGTACCCTAAAACATTGGGAATTATGTAAGCAATTACACAACCTTGACTTCCAGTTGAATTGTAAAACAACTTTGCGACTAAAATTCCTGTTGATTATTGTTGTCATCACATCTTTTTTCGAATTGTAGTATTTTAACACTTACAGTAATTATTTGTTATCCATTGTTGGACAGTTGATGTAAATATGTTGATAATAAGAAAATGAATTGAAAAAATATGCGTATAATGTCAAATGTTACTTTACAACTTTGCATGACCTCATTATTTCAAGTATATGTGTGAACTTGGTGAATAAAGGATATTGTATTGTTTTGTACCACTATCTCCTTAAGTTGATGTCCCTTTGGTGACAAAAGTTTCTTCTTCAGTAATAGGCGAAAATATACACGTATGTAGATAATAGTTTCTGCAGCCGAGCCGGTTAGCTCAGTCGGCAAAGAGACTAATTATCAATCCAGGGATAGTGAGTTCGAATCCAAGGCCAGCCACAGTGTCCGTGATGATTGATATACAAAATTGCGCCTCATTATTCGTCTCTCACCTCTGATCCAATAGGGGAAATTGTCAGTCACTAACGGAGATATGGGTGTTTAGGTACTGATTAACCTTTCAGGATTCAAGGAAAGCGCCGGTAGGTAAACTGATCGTATGTTAAACCTCGTTGGCATAATAAAAATATTAAACAATAAAACACACTCAGCTTCCTCAATCTATTATAAATTACATGAATTATCCAGAGACAAATACACATTTATAACTTGAAAATCCCAACTATAATGATTGTAAAGAGTTTCAATAGTGAGTTTTTGATCGTCTTTTTTGGTATTTTCCATGAAACACGTTATTTTAACAGTGTCTGATTTAATGTGTAACGGAAGAAATAATAAATTAAAAAAAAAAATATTAGAAGACCAAGTATGATCTAACATATATCATTACTATAATCTTCGAATACAATTAAACTTACAAATATTGGCAAGCTTTAGACGCTGTTGTCTGAATGTTTGCAGCTACATGGTTGGTTACTTTAAGGGACACATGTCAATTTTGATATCGAATTTTACACTATCAGTACATAGCTATCTCGATCAATTACCTCCAGTATATGAAACTTCTTGATATTATTTCTAACATACCGATAACAACTGATTGAAATCAGTGACTTCGAATATGCAAAATGTAATGATTATAATCATTTGATAGAATTGTGCCCTTTCCAAAATATTAACGAAAAGAAGGCCCTGTCTGCACACATACATGCGTATTTTATTTCCCATGTTGTATTATAATATCATACAATTTTAGATAGTCGTTGCAAAGTTCGTTGCAAAGTTATCAAGTTTAAATTGTGTCCCTTAAATATAATGTATGGGTGGTGATTGTGAGACGTATTTCGATAACGTTTTGATGAAAACATTCTCTATTCTTGTAGGTATTGAAAAGGTGTTGAAACTTTTAGCTGAAAACAAGGGGAACGCAGTGCCCTTAGGTAACTATTAATTCATAACACGTCCATTTGAAGAAAAAGGGAAGTGTGGGATACATATAGTGTTACCTAATCTCTTTCCAATCGTCCGTACCAAATTAGTTACCGCTCACTTAATTTACGATATTCTAATGAAATTTTATATTTCAATACCAGGGAATGAAAGCTTAGAATTGATTTTAAAGTCAGTCGTTAAGTGCTACCATTATATAAACTAGAAATAAATGTTTTTTGCTCATTTTTCTTCTTTTATCTATTTTGATTAATTTTTGTATGTTTCTGTCATGAAAATGAAGTTTGACGTGTTACTTTATAAATCTCACAGTCATATAATGCTTCCGATTGGTTACAGGCAATAGTGACTGCTTTTTACTTCTTGTTTCAAACTGCCAGTGACTCAATATCCGTGAATCTTTAACAAAAGCACCGTTTTGTACTGTTTGTTTATAGTCACAAAGTGTGTACATTGGTAATTTCAGATTCGAGGCCAGTAGCAGAAATACACGTTGAATGTGAAAACAAAGAACTTCAAAACCTTGCAGAAAAAGCAGTTGTGGATAGAACCAACGATATACTTAATGATAGAATATCAGATGAACAGGATCCAGAAACGACTGAAAGCCTTCAAAATTTTATTGAACAAATACATAGCTGTGATGCACAGATCAAAATGGAAAAACAATGTATAATGGTATTTCTGAGTTTTACGACTATGGATGGATTACTGGCACTTATACACCGGTATAAAAATGGAACTTTGCAACTAGCTGTGGAAAGAATTGCAGTTGCTTTGGAGAAGAGAATGCAAACACGCATGAGGTTCAAAATCGAATTAAGACCCGATGTCATCGAGGAAATGTTAAATGTTAAAGGTAAACAAGTTGTGTGCGGGTTAATTGAATGCACTGCACAATAATACTTTTTTGTATTGGGACAAATCGGGTTTAATGCAAACACCAATAAAAAGACAGTTTAACTAAATATACGCGGGGTGAGCCAATACGCTCCTTTTCGCACCCATGAAAATTCTGCACCCGTATTTAGTATACATCCAAGTCTGAACCACTAGGCTTAAGATACATAATATTATCAATCTATATCTAAAATATAGTTAAATATGCAGTATAATACCGGTAATAACGTTGTATACATACGTATTCGAGGTGTACTTGATTTGTTTTGGCATAAAATAAAAAAACAATCTTGAATACTATGATCAATTTGAAGAATTACTCTCTTGCATCCTGCAAATTTGCATCGAAATCATCGTTTACATACCCACTATGTAATTTTTGAATTATCATTAAGTTCCTTCAACGACAATGTTAAAATGACATCGTTAAATTAAAACAAATATTAATGCCACGCATTTATTACTTCAGTTTTCATACATTTATAAATAAGAAAACGTATAATACATTCGTTATTTTTTTTAAATATCTGACACGACAGTCCTCATTTTGTTATATTTGGTTCCAAGAGTGTCGTATCTTGTGTTCACGGATGCCAAATTGTATGTACTATATACATTGGTGCCAAAAAGCGAGTAAAATATTTTCACGGGTGCCAAAAAAAGCGAGTTCGGCTGACCCTTGTATGTCTTTTTCCATTGTTTCAATAGTCTGTTGAATAATTATTTACACATTTGCATATAACTATATATGGTTAAATAAAAAAATACTTGTTTCTGAAAAATCTGCTCTCTCAATGTGTATTGTTTGTGGGTTCCTTAAATTGTAAATAAAGCATTTTTTAAAATTATATTGAATCATCTGAGATAAAATATAAATAAGATATGTAACAAATCTTTCTTTTTAATGTATCAGGAAAACCACTTGCCACAATCAGCACAGTCAGTGACCTAAAGTCAGGTAATTTTCATTTGATAATATTCAAAGAACATTAAATTTTTTAAACCTCTTAGTCTTTAAGAAATAGAATAAAACGTATGTTCCATTGATATATATAATCTATATCAATTAATGTATATGTATTACTTTGTGATTTGCGTCGCTTTTAACTTCAGACAATACTAAGATGTACCATGTATTATTGCAAATATAGTTGATATGATATTCTATACAGTCCTCCCGGATTTGAATCCTCTATCACTGCTTCAAGGTTACAATCGCTAAGGTTACATGTATCTATGACAACTATTATTATATTGTGTTTATTTTCATTGATAGGACCACCACGTTTGTTGTTCAAATGTGTTTCTCTGGCTGGCCTGTCTAATATATGGGAATTGTACAAAACCGGGAAGGTTTCAGAGAGTCTGGAAATGATCTCGACCGCACTTTCTAAACGACTTGGAATCGGAGTCAAACTAACATCATATATCAACTTGGATTCATTTGAGAAAGCATTGGCAGATGCAGGTAAATATACAAGTATTTTATCTTTTAGTCGCTTAGTTTGGCACATTTTGAAGATTATCACAAAAACTTTTTTTCTGAAACTAGGACCAATCCTACATGTATACAACTTGGTGAGCCAGGCCCTGATAGCTCGGTCGGTGTCGCATCTGACTCAATCCAGGGTCATGAGTTCGATTCTCCGCTCGGCCAATCTGTGTAACCAATGGTCACTGTATTGTTCTACGGTCCTGAATCTAACACCTCCTGGTGCAGAGATAAGATGCGTCTAGTTTTGCATAACGGATGTCAGAAATGATAATTAAGTGTGCTGACCGTCGTTAACTAACTGAAATACTGTTGAAAAACAACATTGTTCATATACCTTATACAATTTAGTCAGGTCAAAAATATATTATCTTGCATAGTCAAGATTTAATAAAACACAAAATATGCTGGGATTAATATTGGTTATACAATACATCCGTACTGGGAAATTGTACTAAAACATGCATAATCTTTTACCTAATTAATATTTTAACACTATATTTGATAGCTTTGTGACTGTTTGTTTGCATTTGTTTTCCCTTTTCTAATTAATAAGTTTCGTTTATTGAATTCGATCCAGTTGGATACGTTTATTGCCTTTGATATATCGGTTAATATTTATTGTGATTATTGATGTAATCGATCTGTTATTAAAATTGACGTTGCAGAAAAAATAAAGTTTATTTTATTTGATTGAAGATTATGATCAAGCGCTCATTAAAAGTGAAAGCTAATAGCTAAACGTTATGACCGAAATTTTCGCCGATGGATATTACCACATGTAGTGTAGATAGCAGTGTCGTGCGAAGAAATGTTTCGTTAGCTGCTCTAACTGTAGCAAGACACATCTCTATAATAAAAGCTATGTGATGCATCATCAAATGCATTTAGTTCTAAATCAAATGTATACCACATTTGAGTTTTGATGTGCCGTTGAATGATCAAGCATAAACAAAGGTGCTGTAAGTATGGTTGAAATTTTGTTTTAAAAATACACTGAACGGAACAGCTGATCCGCCATTTTTGTAATTCCAATGATAAAATATTCAGTTATTAAACGTTATTAAATGTGAACATGACATTAACATACATTATTTATTGATTTTATATAACCTAACTGTTCTTTTTTATACAAGTCCAAATTTCAAGAAAAATGCTTGGTACTTTTTGAGAAAATACATTTAATGTCAGGTATATAACATGTCAGATGGCAGGTTAGCTGTTCCGTTCAATATATGTTTTATTTTTGTTTCAAATTGAGCTGTATATTTTTTCCAGAATCCTGTATAGCAAATTCAGAGACAATGACAAAGCAAATATTTGCGGAGCAAAGACATTTATTATCTAAACGTGAGTCTTGTAGTAACCAATTAAGAAGATTATTGAGTAAAATTGTCTTTTTCAAGGTTGATGAATAAATACAATTATCCCAAAAATAAATTAAAAAAACTCATTATTCGTACTTGACACAATGTAACAGCCACTATATTTCTAATACTACTCTCCATGTCTTGGCTTATATAACGTATTGTATGGCAATAAGCGGTGAAATTGGTGACGAGTTAATATATTGATGGATTAGTGAATTTTAATAATATTCAATTATTTAACCCTACCCTACGTCAAATCACGCTTTAAAGCAAACCGTCAAAGTTAGTATAGCGCATTTAATGATAAGTTTGTGATCATAAGATAGAACTGGATATGCAATACATAACATTACAAATGTGTTGATAATGACGTTTAACCTCATTCTACAAAACTAGTATTTTGTGCACACTATATATATCTACTATTGCACTACTGTTTAGTGGCATATAATTTGGAGCCAGTCTACAAACGTTCCGAATAAAGGTCCCTTACTAGATCGTGATCAACATCATCATAAAAAAAGATATCACAATCGTCGTCATCATCATCAACGTCATCACCATCCTTATCATCATTGTTTTCATCATCACCATTGTAATCGTCATTTACTTAGACGCTCTTATCATCCATTGTTTTTTTTTTTTTTATTCAACATAAAAATCGATCTAGATCCAAAATACGTCTTTCCTTCAACTAACAACATTTTAATTTACTTATATTTCCATTATCTATGAAATATCACCAGTATTATGTAACCTGCGTTTCAATAATGTGCAAATAAACGTCGGCTATTTGAACACCTGTGATTTTTTTGTTCGCTTGGCGCTTTTTGTTCGTAACCTTTTTTATCCACAAGAAAAAAAAGAAATACGTCCAAATTTGTCTTGATGCGGACAGAAGTCTTCATTGTCCTAATTTTTATGCGGACAAAAGGCGTCATGTTGGTAAAATATACGTTAAAACGTATTTCTATATTTTCTGCAGACAAAATGTGTGAAGCGGACACAAAGCGCCTGATACAAACGGCCGTTTTGTGTTTTTCTCTCCTCAAAATTGATGGAAGTAATGTACATGTATCTCAAAATTTGATAGAAATCGGTCATTGACCACTTATCTTCAAACACTGCACTGTAATAAAAAATATTAGTTATATTACAAAATTTTATTATTTTAAAGGGACACATCGCTATTTTAACACATTTTCAATTTAAGCAATTTCAAAAATTACTTAGGCCAAAATAATATATCTGTTTCTGGTTAACTCATAAAAAAATGTATACCACGTATGGTTGTCTTTCTTTTCGTCGCTCTCGAGGTAAAAGTAATGTTCAGAGCAAGCGGATCATTGGTTGTAGTTGTATGTTAGCCAAGGTATATTATTAAGATACATTACAGTTTCACTGTGTTGTTCTGAATAACAAAATAACTATTTCTGTCTCTCTGGGCGGCCATGTTTGATATCGTACAGCAAACACATCAGAATATTCAAAATCCACATGTAGTTAGGTATACTGCAGTGTATGTGTAACGGAAATGATTCAGATGAAAAATATATAACAATAAGAAAGTAATGTTTTTGATTTGTTTTAAATTAGGAAACAAATAGGCAAGGCAGTAAAGATTAAGGACGTTCAACCAACCGGAAATTTATGGGGTTTATTTTTTGGCCTTATCAAATATAAAATTAAATACCTCAGTATAAAAACACAAATCCAAAGAAATATGATTTTACATTTTTAAGCATTTTCACAGATATATTCAAAACTAACATAATTTCACTTGTTAAAATGACATTTTCGAATCCCCGGCCGGCCAAAATCTCCGTGATGATTTATACACATGTACTACATTGCGTCTCTCAATGCTGATTCCAAGTGAAAAGTTAACGGTTTCTTGTGGAGATGATTCTGCTCTTGTACTGGTAAACCTTCCAGGATCCCAGGAAACAGTGGTTAGGTTAACTGTTCGTCTATTAGCCCTCGATGGCACTAACTAGCGTTAATATTCATATAAACTAGTTTAATAAAAATATTTTTTAGTATTATTATCTTCATATAGTAATCAGTACATTCATAATGCAATGATTCGATTGATGTGGACACTCAAGTAAAATAGGTTTTAACATTGGTGCTAGTTTGTAAAGAGCATAGAATAAGTGATTGGTGTTTTACGGCATGCCGACACATCAATAGGTCATTTTGTGCACGCAAAGATTAATGAATGTGATGACAAACATAATTATATCAAATAAATTTGGTTAAAATATTATAAATACTATTTACAAATAAATAAATGAAAATTATTTACAAATAAATAAATGAAAAAAAAATCAGTTAAATACAGGGAAATCACCAATATACTAAATCATTTAACCCGTCAACGGGTTTTAAACTAAAAATGTTTAAAGAGTTTAACCTCTTTTAAAAAAGCAAATATACTTGTTACATTAACTTTATTAAAAAGCTCTTTCATACTATCGACCCTTTAGTGCTTGGCTCTCATTGGAACGAAGTCAACACAGTCGATAAGTATGTGCTTAACAGTAAGCGGTGCAAAACAGGGCACACACTCTGGGACAGCTTTACGCTTTAAAAGATGTGAATGGGTTCAGTGGGAATGCCCTATTCTGCACCGAGCTAAACAGCTTCTTCTCGACGAATAATCTATTGCTCGGATGCCATTTGCCAAGTTTTGGTTTGATACAATGTAACTTATTATGTATTGCAAGATCCCAAGAGGACTGCTATGAACTAAAAATATACTAATTAATAGTATATTCAAAATCTGTGAAAGTTAGTTTAAAATGTGAAATATTCAAGTTTAAGGCCTCTTTCGCATCCCTATCAGCTTTATCATTTCCATGAGGAAGCCAGCAGAAAACAATAGTATTATCTTTACATAGTACATTTTATTTATTTAAAAGAAGAAGAACAAGAGTTATCATCTTTCATGCTTTCTATGGCTTGAAGAGATGAAAGTGAATCAGAAAATATAATAAACTGGTTTTTATCAGATACATAAATGTAGTTCGATGCCAAATCAATGGCTTTGTGTTCAGCTGAAAAGATGGAGGCTCCGTTTGGTTAACGGCTCTTTAGAACCATCTGTATATATGTGACAATAATGATTGTTAGACGATTTGATTTCATTAAATTTACTTTGGAAGATAGTCGAATCTGTTGTCATTACATAGTTCAAAAATGATTTTTGGCTTTCCAAAGTCCGTGGTGGTATTTCTGAGATTTTGTACTTAGCAATTAAATTAAGATCAATATTAGCTTAGGTGGGTTTTGGTTCGATCCGGAGACCAAACGATCGAATAGCTTTAGTTTTTTTTCATCAAAGAGAGTTTCATAATTGGGGTCAAAAGTAAGATTAAAAGCAGGATTAGATGAATAAAGTTTAAATGCATATTGAAGAGCCAGTTTATCACGTCTAACATATAATGATGGTTCGTTTGCCTCTACATAAAGACTGTCGGCTGGGGACGTACGAAAGGCACCAAGGGCGAGTCGTAGTCCTTGGTTGTGTATAGGATCAAGCATCGTTAAGTAAGACTTGCGAGTGGATCCATATTCAATAGAGCCGTAGTCTAATTTTGATCTAATTAGAAATCTGTAAAGTTTAAGTAAAACTGTACGATCTGCACCCGAATTAGTATTGGAAACAAGTTTCAATAAATAAAGTGCTTTAGTACATTTCGTTTTAAGATATTTAAGATGAGGAATAAAAGAAAGTTTATGGTCAAAAATAAGATCTAAATTATTTTTTAAAAAGTTTCCTCAACAACAGGTATAGGTATCCCATCTAACGTTAGGTGGGGGTCATCGTGTTGTTTACGGAGTTGACAAAAATGTATACATTTTGTTTTAGACTTTGAAAATTTAAAACCGTTTTCATCAGACCAAGTCTGAAGTTTATTAAGCCATTTTTTGCAGTTGCCTTTCAATAGTTTTCATACTTTTCAAACGATAACAAATTACAAAATCATCAACATACAAAGAGCAATCCACACCAGGATTAATACTCTTAATATTCTTATAAATTCTAATATTAAAAAGAGTGACAGACAGAAAACTGCCTTGTGGGACGCCCATCTTCTGTTTGTGAACATGGAGAGTGTGGTACCCATTCGGACTTGAACCTGTCTATCGTTTAAAAAGTTGTTGGACTCCAAAAAACAAACAACGCGACTATTAATAATACATTCCATGGTTTTACAAACACAACGTGTCAAAGCAATTGGACGATAATTAGTCAGTGTTATCTTTACCAGGTTTGGGTACAGGAATAACGATAGCTTCCCTCCAAGACTCGGTGAAGTTTCCAGTTACCCAGAGTTAAATATTTCAAGTAAAAGTCCGATTCGGGTAAATGTTTCAAAAGTTGATAATAGATATCAGGACCAGCTGATGTATCATGTGCCTTCTTTAAGGATTTTTTCAATTCACTTAAAGATAATTTCTTATTGTATTTTTAAGAAATATTTAATTTAAAGTTAAGTATCTGTTTTTCAGTCTTATGTTTATGTTTTAAAAATTTTGGGTTGCAATTAGTAGTAGATGAATTTTTCGAAAAGTATCTGCGAATGTATCAACGATGTCTTCTGCAGATGTGGCAGTATGATTTTCAGTTTTTAAATGGTTTACGCAACCTAGAGTACCCTTGCCATTCATTTTCCGAACCATGTCTCACGCATTCATAAGGTTAGTACGAGAATTAAACCTAGAGACGTAATCTCTCCAGTTCTTTCTCTTACTCTCCTTAAGATTACATCTTGCTTTCGCATGAACAATTCTAAAATTGTCTAAATTATGTTGTGTAGGTCGTTAATTAAATTTACTTAATGCTTGTTTACAATCCTTGACTGCATTCTTACAGTTATCATCATATCATGGTTATTGAGGGCGTTTTGGATTTGTCGAAGTTTTTGGAAGATTTTTCTGCTATACTGTATAAAATTGATGAAAACTGACCAGCAGGATCATCCGTATCGTTAAACAAATCAGGCTTTAAACATTCTTCGCCTATCTGCTTTGCGAAGTTTACACCGTTGATTTCTATCAAGAAGTGGAGGTTGAAGAAATGATAACGGTCACTCCCGCAGAGGTCGTCACCAACACTGCATGAAAAGTCTCACAAAATTGATGGCTCACAAACGGAGGAATCGATGGAGGTTTTCAATCCTGAAGCAGGATGTAAATATCTATGAGATTTATTGCCATAAAGAAATAAGCTATTTTGATTTAAAAAATATTTAGCTTTATTACCTTTATCATTAATGTCATTACAACCCCTTATGTAATTGTGGGCATAAAATCCCCAAAAGCATAAAAGTTGATGGCAATTGTGCAATGGGTTTATCGAGATCCTTCGGATCAAGGGTTGCACTAGGTAGTAAATATAAAGAGCAAATTGTAATACCTCTATGCATCGTTACACTAACTGCAACTGCTTGCAGATTAGTGTCTAATGCAATAGTGCTGTGCGGGACGTTTCTATTAGCAAGTTGATACACCACTAGTTGCATTTTCACCTGTATCACATAGGTATTATATAAAAAATACTGTTTAAAAGAACTTTTGTAATTTGACAACAAAAACGTTACTTGAATACAAAATACAAATAGGGTTATGTTCATTTAAAAGTAAACTAATCTCGTCATAATTGGGTTTTAAACCTCGACAATACCATTGTATTATTTTATTTTAAGTGTTTATTTTGGTGGAAGTATAGTTGCTAAATGGACTTTCAATTTAACAACCTTGGAGGAATCCGATGATACATCATCGGTTTCCATATCCAGGTATGAACATTTATTATGAAACTGTAAAGGGTCATCGGACTCTTCCAGTTGTCTCCCTGCACAAAATATAGCAGTGGCCAGATTTACGTTTCAAGCCCTACGTGTAGAATTTGAACTCTTGGTGTCACCAGAACTCGCCGAAGTCGAGTCCTTGGCACCACCAGAATACACAGAAGACGAGCGCTTGGTACCACCAGAGCTCGATGTCTTTGGTGAATTAGGGACATTCCCCGAGTTCACCGATTTTTGGTCAGATTTGTTATTTAATGTAAAAGATGGCTTAAATTTGGTAACTGGTTTATATATAAGTGGTGAGGAAATCTGTATCTCTGAGGAGACTTTAGACGTACCAGGAACGGTGGCAATACAAGACGTTGGTTTTTCACTTAGCCAGGTTTGTCGGTTTGAGTTTCCATACATCTTGTTGATTTTTTCTCAGCATGTCTTCTCACATCAGCATATGATTTCCCTGATGGAGTAGATGAAGATTGGAGTTCAACAAGACCTCTGACCTCCGGGAACGAAAATTTGTTTTCCAATTTAACCTTTTGAATCTCGCGTTCAAGTTTCCACTTTGGACAATCTCTCGAGAAAGCCCCGTGGTTCCCTTTGCAATTAATGCAAAAGGCAGGTTTTGTACATGAAGAGAAGTCCCTGTGTCCTTGTTCACCGCAGAGAGCACACAGAGCATCTCGTCTACATCTTTCTCGATGCTGTCCAAATTATTGACAGTTAAAACACCGAAGAGGATAAGGAACAAAAATCTCAACAGATAAAGATATATAACAGATCTTGACATTTTTTTGTATATTTGGGTTATTGAAAGTAAATATAAAGGTATTGTTCGGTTTTATATTACCATATTTCCTGCTATTAATCCTGGTCACCTCTGAAACTCCGTGTGGTTTCAAATTAACACTCATCTCCTCAACAGTACTTTGTTTCAGTTCCCTGGAACATGGCATACGTATAACCATATAGTATTTCACTTAACAAGATTAGCTCGTAAGTATGATAGTTTTCAAGGATTTAAGAGTAAGATTATTATATATTCATAGAAAATGAATATTGACAAATAAATGAGAATAGAAAGAGTTAATGGGGATGAAATAAATGGAGGAAGGGCGATACATGATAAAATGTAATCCAAGAAAAATATCATGACAGACCGATTGATCTTGATTTGAAATCCGGACCGAAGTGGTGTGTTGCGTCGCAGACACCTGCGGCGCTCAACCACTTGGACTCCTTCATCCAACCGCACGGGTCACCACCCAAGTTCAACAGGTGGGTTCCTCTTCGGGGAGGACCTTACCCCTCTGCTTGGAAAACGCTAATCCCTACCGACAGGGGGTTAATGTATATGAATCATTTAATATAAGTAAATGTGACAGCCACTGATGTCAGAATGACAAGAATCAAAGTTAAGTGAGCACAATATAATAAAATGCAAACCACATGAAAATGACACCGTAACCGCATGATAATGCAAGTGCAAATGTCAACGAATCATCTAATAATGTTACGAAAACATATCAGAAAAATATGTGAATCATAATGTAATGTGACAAATGGATCGTCAAAGTCGTGTTTAACCTTTCATATATGCATGCGTGCGATAAATGATGTTAGACATATTAAAAACCTCCTTAAAGTTTTAAATTATATTTGAAAGAGAATGGTCGTTTCTAATTTTAAAAAATATTAAGACAAACAATCGTATGTGTCACGTAACTTCTGGTGCAAGAATAGAATAAGCATATCAACCTAGTGTAATATCACTACCGATTCATCTCTCGGTGTTTTCCGTGTAATTGAAATCTCATACGTAAAATACCGAGCTACTTTCCGATTAAGCCGAACATATAAATGAAATCGAATTGTCATTCAAGCCCAATCTTTAGTTAGTTTATATTAGGCTAGTTTAATGTTCATAAAGCCCGAAAAGTATTTTGGCAACATTTTACTAGACCGATGTATTTTAGATAAATACCTTTGTTCACTCTAAAAACGCCCGACAAGGTGGAACAGAAAAATCACTATGGACTTAAAATTATGCTGTTACATGTAATAGTTAAGTGATCATTACGTAAAAAAATAACAGTTAAGAATACCAAAGGGAGCGACCGCGGTTTCTTTATTGTTATATTTTTACTTAATGAACTTAGTGTTCAACGTTATTTGACTGACAGTTAATGTAACTCTAGATGGAGCGACGATGAAAGCTGAGATGATTGATGTTTGAAAGTTGATACTTGCTAAGGCCTATTCTAAGCATAGTTCGCGTGGCTTTGTAGTTTGTACTTGACTCGTTCAGAATAGAATAAAGGGAGAAGTCTATACAATGTCATTCCAATATGCGCAGTGATGACGAACTTAATAGTTAATACAGACGTCTGTTCTATAAGTGCGTTTAGTAGGCGTTGTAAATAACTCTTAAATTTTGCAAATGTCCATCTCCAACATATTTGTTCAACTCAATTATATGAGGTTTATACATACAACTCAAGTCCGTGATATTTTCAGAAATGCCAAGCGTTCTATTATCTATGAATTATCAAAGTGCTCTGAACGTGGCACATTCAAATTCCACTTCGAGTATATTCATTTACTATTTTCTTTATTGCTTTTTCTAAAGCAACAGTGACACATTTCGTTATAAACACGAAAACTAGTAAAATGTTAATAGTTTATTCTTATTTTCAATGGCCCTAAAACGCCCCTCACAAACGGGACCGTAGCAGCCAAAAATGTTAAACCAAGTTTAAGACACATCTGGGTATTCGTTTATTTTTGCTATGGAAACAATGCAGTAACTTTAGTATGTTTAAGCGGAAATAATAAACAGTTCCAATTATTGTAAATATATGAAATATTTATGAAATTAACAAAATCTAGCACTGACATTATTCATATTTGGTAACCTTAAGTCCATATTAAAATATTTGGAAGAACTCGTAAGTCAAGTGATCGTGTAAAGGTAACATACCTCTATTTTAGAACGAGAATTTCTGTGTCGATTGTTAATTTGGATAAGGGGCAGTTCTAGAAAAGTTTTCTTCCCCGTACAAATGTTTAAAATGATAGAAAATAGCCGGTATCAGATTACCAAATCAAGGACTTGCCGAAATATACGATTCTTGCATGTGCGCGATGTATACTCAGTGACCTAGATTTGCAACTATAATTGGTACTGCTTTCTGGCGCTGAATTGATACGTTATACAATTGGTGATATTAGTCTGCTGGGTTAAACATATTGAAGTTTGTGTATGTGTGTGATTGAGAGAGAGGAGGTTATGAGTGGTTATAAGGTTTTCAAACGAAATAGTAAAACTCTGGTACACGTATTCATGCGCTTAGGTATAAGCTAAG
This sequence comes from Panopea generosa, assembly GCA_029582155.1. NCBI lineage: Eukaryota > Metazoa > Mollusca > Bivalvia > Adapedonta > Hiatellidae > Panopea > Panopea generosa. Next base: position 14,410,412 of record CM055905.1, read on the forward strand.
TAATATTGATAAGTGCTGATTATTGGTACTGAATAAATACGAAATTTTTTCCAATTGTACGCTATGTATAGTCAATTCATGTTACCGTTGAATACCACAGAACTACTTTATGTTTGGTTAAGAAGGCTTATGGTGCGGTTATTAGGTTTATACTAAGGAATCGTGATTGTTAAAAACATGGTATTAGAAAATCATATTAGCTCTGAGCGCGGTTGCTAAAGCACCGCCCCAAAAAACAAGCACTCATGTCAGATTCTCTGTATAATTTATATGTACAATATGTCTACATGATAATACAATATGTTTAAACAAACCAATATGGTTCATATCAGAGTTCGCCCACGTATCCCAGTTATTCAACTATAGGTGGCATGGTTTAAATCGTGTATATTGAAGAAATCGTCGGACACCCACGCGTAATCCATTCCGATACTCTCCATTCGTCGTCCGTGAGATATTATATGAAACGCCGAAGCTGTCTTAGGTTCAGCATTGACATCTTAATGGATCAATGTATTATTATCTTGGATTGTCTTTGTCATTGGTTTGGATGTTATTATGTTGGCTTGTCATAGCATTATGCTGGGTCGTATAAACATTGTGTTTAATAGTCAATCATTATGATGGGTTGTAGAAATATTGTATTGGGTTCCCAATGCATTGTGTTATGTGTTGTATAATCATTATGTTGTGTTGTGTACGCATTGTGTTGGGTTGTATAATTATTTTGCTGTATATAATCATTGTTTTGGGTTGTATAATCATTGTGTTCAATTGTAATAACATTACCTTGGGTCGTCATAATATTGCTTTGGGTTGTTTCATCATTATTTTGGGTTGTCTCACCATTGTGTTTAATTGTCATAGCAGTTTGTTAGGTCGTCTTATCGTTATGCTCTGATGTCCCATCATTGTGTAAGATTATCATAGCATTGTGTTAGGTTGTCATAACATTATCTACATGATAATGGATGATCCGAAAAAAAGATATTCGTAGGGATTAATTCTAGACATTCCACACTGAAATCCATATTGACAATGACTAACCTATTTCGACAGTGCAATTTTTTAAATATAGGCCTGCATAATTTGTCATCGAAAATTACCATCCATACCAATATTCGCAAAAATCGCTTATAATCATGTTTACCTTGTATGATACATTACATAGTCGTTGCCTAACAGAGATAAGTTAACCTAATCAGGGATCCTCCGTGGCCAAGTTGTCTAAGACGCCGTCTCAAGATCACTTACCTCTCACCACTAAGGTCGTAGGTTCGAAACCCGCTCGCTCCAAAATATTTATGTGAAGAAGTTTCCAAAGCACGGTGATTATACTCAGTCTGAGGTCTTCCTCAACCAGTAAAACTGGATATGCCAAATATAACCTGACATGTGTTGAACATGGCGTTAAATCCCATTTAAAAAAAAAAATAATAACCTAGTCACTGTTTCCTGGTATACTCGCGCAAACATCATACGAGGGGAGTTCAATAAGTAATGCTATTCGTCCTATAAATAATGAAACGTGAAGTAATCGTGAAACTTCAGTCAGTTGGAATTTATTTGTTGTGCATTCGATGATATCAGCACACAAATCATGCGATTATCAGAAATGTTTGTTCATAGTCTTTACCAAATACAGCCGTATACACTTCAGTCAAATGTAGTTGGAAAAAGAGCTGTTAAATACGTCCATATAAGATGCTGTATAAGAGCATAAGAAGAGTATGTGCAACGATGCAGATTTTTATATGTAAATGGTAATAGCAAGATAATTAAACATAAATGCACTATTTCTATGCTCATAGAAAGAATACTGGCAAAAATAAGGCCGCAGAAACAGACAAAGGTCTTGCATCGTGAACAGAAGTATGGTATTGGAAAGTCTGACGGGTATTCACAAAATGTCTTTGAAGAAATAAACCAGATACTATCAAAATATTTTTATTTTATTACCAAAATAACAATAACAATTATGTAAACGTTGTATTTATGTATTAAAATCATTCGCTTTAGTGTCTGCCTAATTAATCGTACATGCATGAAAGTATTTTAATGTTGCAGTGCAATTGAGTCTTTATGACAATAAATAACATTACTTATGATACACATGCTGTCAAAATATCCAGAATTGTATAATTTTTAAGTTTTCGGTAGGGGTCAGAACTCAGCCTAATTTCTTGATATATGCGGGTTTAAACAAATACACTTTTATGATGAAGTCCGCAGTACAAAATAAACTTTGCGTGAATTACATTACCTGCATAGTTTTTGTTTATAAAATACACGTCTAGAGTGTTGGCTGCTTAGGTCAGAGGGGATCGATAGTTCGATCCCAGGTTTGACCCGATTGCCAAATAATATCTATGATCCAACTTACTCACGCGTAAATAAAAAATATAGTTAGTTTAAAATAAGTGAAACTATCATACGCTTCGATGTGAAAACAACATATTTATGGTGTAATGAAAAGAACAAATAATGAAGACAGGTTGATGAAAGCATTATATGTACAAGTACTACTCTACTTCTACTTATCATATTCTCGCCAAATAATATTACACACACTTCTCAGTTAAAACATATTTTTAACAAACCGTTCGGTTGTTTTTAAATAAAATTATTGAAGTTTTAATTTATTAATTTTTCGCCCATTATATTTTAAGTGGCTACTTCACAATACTCCTATAGCATGGCGACAAAGAAAGAAAAGAATCGTGAAAAGTTACAACTTCTTCTAAGAGGATGGACATATACAATGCGAAGCGTTGTAATGAAACACGTACATGAAAGTAGCCTGGATAGATATAACCCCTGGAGTTTGGATGACTTTCTTGACACCAAGAAAGAGTTGGTAAACCAAGCCCTATCTGGGCAGGCAGTCAAACTACGCATGGAGTTAAAAAGACCTACTGTCATGAAAGAATGGGACGTTACGCTTTTATACCTGATTCTACTTGAAGGGTGTTACCCAAAACTGCAGCAACAATACAATAGTTTGGACTCAGATGTTAAACAAATAAGAATAATCAGAAATGAACTCTCACATGCCAATAGTCTTGAAATAGAGGAAGTATCCTATAAAAAAAAATCGTGTCAAATATGTGAAGCGATCAGTAAAGGATTGACGTATATTAATGACACACAATATACAACAGAAATGAAAACTTTTATGGAAGAAGTAACTGGACAAGTGGAACTCGATACAATGATATCACAGTTTGAAGACTGGCTCGAAAAAGACCCTATAATAAAAGAAATAGAAGACGCATTACCTACAGGTAAGTAATAGACTGCTTTACATTCACTTGTGGTATGGTACTGTTTATAATATGACAACATTGTAAACTGAATTAAAACACGAGCAAATCGCCTAAGATACGAATCCTGAATACAAAATATTAAGACATAATATTACGAACAAAAAGATATTAAGACAGTTGAGTAAACATAACTTACCCATGTTATGGTTTAATTATATATATATATATATATATAAATATATCTCAAAGTTCGCTAAAACTGGTTTTATAATTTCGCAGCTAAAGAATAAGTGAACAATAGTTTCTCTTTCCCGTTTGCATATATTACAAAAACCGTTAGATACTCCCATTAAATTTAATCGGTGTTCAGTGAAAATTGAATTGTGAAGAAATTTCCACTGAAATTATTTTGCTTTATTTGAGCAGTAAGATATTATGATATTTATCCAAACGGTGTACCAATCAATATTATTTAAGTTTAATTTTTTTCCCAGTTTCGTTATGCTTTTGGTGGAGTCGTACTTTTGGAATTAATGTACGTTTGTATTGGTTTCGTTTTTAATTTGCATTGCGAAATTATTTTTTGTTAGAACTTAGAAGTTTGGTTCCCTCTATATCTAATGTATGCAAGCATTTTATGGAAGTCTCAATATTTTGTTCTTTTAAAGTTTTGACTTATTTCTTAGGTATTGCGCTTTTAATAAGTAACCATTCAACTATCAAATTTTGTTATATTTTAGTTTCCTCAATAGATCATTTTCAGTGATAAAGGATTTCAAAATACCATATGTCAGAAATTATCATGATATTACTTTTTGAGAAAGATTGAAAGCAAAGTGTGTTGTTGTTTTTTCTGAAGCAATTTTCATGATTTCCAAACTACGGTAGATTATTTGCGTCATTCATTTTTTTTTTGGTGTGAAAAATTGTTTAAAACATGCCTAAGTTGTAATTACGTTTTTATAAAATGTTGGTATTTTGCTTTGACCAGTAAAGACCTTCGATAGAAAAGCAGTTACATATAACATTTAACAAGTTCACTTTTTAACTAACATTTATTTAATCGGTTTCACTATGATTTTTTTTCTTCGCAAGTAAGAAAAAAACGCGCGAATTAATATATATCAAATATAAATAGAAAAACAGCAGAGTGCCATTCCCTACATAGTTTATTATGTGAGGTTCAGAAAATGCACCACAAACGATGCCCGTACATAACGTTATAAACTGTTAAAGAGATGCACAAGTCAAGAACTCTATTTCTTTCTTTAACTGAATATACAATTGTATAGGTTCTCATAGTACTATCATGTACACTTATTTTGAGGTAAACACACAAAAATGAACGTTATATGTCGAATAAGACTCAAATTAATTTGGCCAACCCTTTATCATATCATTAAACACCTGGTGATATGATAAAAACATACACTCTCGATCGATATTTCTATCACGATTTTCGACTGAGATCCAACAAAGACTGGTGACGGATGCACTATCTACATCGTTCTTTATAAAATAATCTTCTTTTGAATCATTGTTTATTTCCATTAAAGGTCCACCTTCCATTCTTTTCAAGCAACATATTCACTTGTTACATTTGTATCTGGGTCCGAGGAACGGACTTCCATATTATTTTCTAATTATTAACTGGCACATCTTTCATACAGTCGCGAATTATGACCGACTGTCTCCAAAACGTACATGATTTAGCTTTTTAGTTTCAGTTTAAGTGTATTAATTATGTACCTGTCATTGCAAAGAAGCATAATTTTGTTGCGAGACGTTAAATGAATCATAGTAGGATTTTTAAAAATTTTGAAATTGACAACAAACAGTTTTCCCAAAACATCACCTCTATATATACTCACTGCATTCTTTTTATATGGGATCCATGTTAAAATAATATATTACAAAGGGTTTCCTATCTATGTCTACGCGCTAAGGTTGGAATAAAATAGATATTCGCGCTTAATTGCAACGTATTTTGTCACATATGAAATTCATATAATTTCATTTTGAACTCTGTTTCATCCATCACATTTGGTATATTGGTGAATTTGTATTATCTTGGAAAGAGTTAAAAGAACATGACAAAGTAAGGGTTGCCTAGTTGCATGTGTGTGGTATTCATTTTTAGAAAAGGGATCAATTTCCTTTCAATTTCCACGCTCTGAATAAATATTTTGTCACGTTCGAGAGAGTTTGGTATTCAAAATCATTTGTAATTTATATTAAAATAAATATGACAATTAATGCTTTGTATTCCTTTTTAAATAATTTTATAGACACTTGTAGCGAATGAATTTTCCTGATATAGTGGGGGCAATATGATTCAGTATATCGAGAGTATTGTGCCTTTTTTTCAGAAAAGCACCAAACTTGGCACAAACATAGTGCAAGGTTAACTGATTATTTTAACACTTTCAACACTTTAAAAATGGCAGAAAATTCAAGATGGCCGCAAAATTTTACAAATTTAACGTTTGTTCTTGAATTTACACTATTTTATGACTAATGTTATCAAATTTTTATTATATTTAATAATTCTAATGAATTGATTGAGACAAAATATTCTAAAAGAGAATTAAAATTCAAACAAATGAACAACATCATCAAAATAACCAAACATTTCTAATATCTAGATATTATGTAATACTTTTGCACAACGTTTTCATCGAATTTTACAAAAAGACATGTTTGGACACGTAAGAAACCAAATTGCTTAAATAATGCACATAAAAGGTTTGTGTCTACATGTAACTTAAAGTGGGTGGGGTAAATCAAGATGACATTATGTACCAGGATCAGTCAATGCTATAACAAATTAAAGATTAAATTTTAAATTTATCCAACAGCTACTGGTATATTACTATGATATGCACACGATACTTTAGCCTTTGTACGTTTACATATTTTGAAATACCATTTTTCATCATGTAGAGAGACGACCGTATTGGTTCCCATACTTTTCTGTTAGGCTTGAAATAGGGATAGGAAAAGATTTGATAAGGTGTTCGTTGGTGCGTTATAGCTGAGCTATCGATCTAAAGGTTGGTCACCTTTATTTGTGAACAATTCCTTAAAGGACTCAATTACATTTGAAAAAGTAATTGTTGGGACAAATACAAATCACTTGCAGAGCACATGGTTTAGTGGTAAAGCACCAAACCCATCGTCCACCACGGCCATGTGTGGTAACCTTGAGGAAGACACTCTTTCCGCATATTATTACTTGTTCTACCCAGGAAGTCTTAAAGCGTAATTTTATAAGTTGCAAGAACTTGTTTCGCAATCGAAGGAAAATAAACAATGAGTGTAAACTAAACTTTGAACTACAAACACTTTATAAATGGATTACACCTTTATGTATTCTTTAGAGATAGTAGTGAATATAGTTTCCAATGCTTTATTGATCAGGGTTTTCCCGGCTCTACAGTTTTCCTTTCCCACTAAATAATGATGATGTTTCGTCACATACCGTGAATGAATGAAATGCTGGCAGGGACCTCATCATCTCTTTATATAGTTGATATGAAACGGTATGCATATGAGTAGTAATTTCAATTCCAAAACCTGTGCTTATTCACACACAAATCAATGTCAACTTAAATCAATTGCTACTCCAAGGACATATGTATCAACTGCTTTCTATCATGACAATTCAAATACATTTAGTGGCAGACCATATATATGCTTGTTTGAAACACATATTCTACCTATCATTGTACAGACTTGTCAGGAGTTGTTTCTTGTCATCAACATCACGAAATGCGTCTCGGAAGTTTGGAGCTTCACATAACTTTCTATATGTATCCCATTTCCTATCATAGCTCAACCTAATGACTACCAGGCATAAACACCCCTACTCATTTGCTTACATTAGAGAAATCTCTTCTTATACTTAGTTTTAAAACATTTTGACCACAATTTTAGGATGTCTGGCTGGTTATGGATTTCACCTAGATTATGTCACCAAGAATAATATAGTAATTTTGTTTTCTTAACAATACATTTGGTTAAGCTTGAATGTCAGATTTGATCCAATCTGCATATTTCTCTTGGTGGAGAGAAACTAGTATTTTTTCAGCCTTCGCACAAGACTTGACAAGCGGGGTAGGAGTGCCTTGGATATCGTTGGCCGCTCTTTCCAGATTTAGAATCCAAACTCGACCTTCTGGTCTCTCAAAAACAACTCTGTTTCTACCTAGAAAAGGCACTCCAGAGTGATACATATAAATTCTGATCTTACTTCGTAATCTAGCTTTATAAATTGTTATCAACTAAACCTATATAATTGCCTGTGTCATATACCAACATATCTCCAAGGTGGTTTTCAAATGGATTACCTATTGCTTCCATAGTCACACAGAGGCCATTTACTTCAGGCCTTAGTTTAACACATTTGACCTGTTTGTGTTATTTTTTTTTCCCAGTGTCGTCTAAAATTAACTGCTTTCCCCATCTCCCGAATACCACCACCCATATGAGAACATTTCTCCATCTCATTTTACAAGCTTGTTATTTTATTGATGTGTTTAGTCTGTTGGTACTCAAGAAAATAATGTGTTTATTGTTCACTACAATTTTGCCATTTGCAAACTGTTTTGCCATCTCGTCTACCAAAATCAACAAAATTCCAACAAGGAACCAACGTCAAAGTTCAACAAGAGTATTTTGTTAAGCTGGATGTTGTCTTACAGCGACCTGACAAAACTTCAAGGTAGCAGATCAGTTAAAAATTATGCGGTGTATTTTTACTGCTGCCATCATCTGAATTTAGTTTCTTTATCCAAAATCATTTTACGTAAGTATGTGAAATGCGCAAGCAGTCACCTGAAAGGCGAAAAGTAGTTTTATGTTGATGGTCTTATGGAATGACCTGACCCTCTGATACATTATCTGCCTCTCCAAGAGAACTTATGCAGTCATAATATCTAAGCCAGTTGCCAAGATTGTTCAAAGAAGAGTTTCCAATGTGAAGCTTTTCAAGCGATACTCACTTTTAGTATCTCCGAATGTACCTGGTCATTTTTTTTAATCTGTTCGAAGCTAGTCACAAGCAATAAAGGTAGTTTGCTCGAGATTGAAATAGTTAACAAACGCCTTGTGATGTTTTCTGACTGACGAACAGACTTAACAGATTAAGATAGAAAGGTACATTTGCCAATGATTGAATATGTAGTTGATCCGTCAAACATATTGGCGTGATTTTGAATTCTAAATTTATAAATTAATGAATACACAAGAACTTGTAACTGGTAGTTTTGAGACAACAAACACAATTAACACCAACCCCTTTAATTTATATATGCATATATACATGTGTCTCTTTTATTTATTTTGAGTTTTGATACTTGTATTACATAGAAATTATATGAATCAGTACAGCAAAGCATTATACAATAAAAACATAACCGGCATTATTAGTATTTTTTACATTATAAACAATATCTATCATATTTTTTCATATCACTCACTTAAATACTATAACATTTACAAATTTTTTAATTTAAATTAAGAACCTTAAATATATTTCGTTAAATTTACAGGTTAAAGTACGTTAGATAATGAAAATATACACATCAGTATTTATATACATTTAATATTGATTTACCCCACCGTACTTTGCATATATGCTACAATGTTTCGCTCTTTATCAATGAAAACTTTATGTTTTGTATGTTTATAAAGTGTGTTACTGTTATTTTGTAAAATATCTATGAAATATTTTGGCAAAATTATAATAGAAAATTCAAATTATAGAAAATGTTGCTATTTTTTAAGATTTTACGGCTATATTTTGCTTTTTTTAAATATTCGTTGACAATTATCAAATATACATATGTTTTGATACAATTAGTCATAAATAGCTATCAAATATCATTAAATACTGTAAATATGAAGACAAATATTGATTTTGTCAAATTTGGCGGCCATTTAGTATTTTTTGACATTTTGAAAGTGACCTTTTTTCTATGTTTGTGCCAAGTTTGGTGCTTTTCTCAAAAATGGCACATTTTTTTCACGAAATGGCTCCACTTATATGGACGATCTGCCTTGAGGTGGATGAAGCCCATCCAGCACATAAACAGGGCACTGATTTGATCTTCATAGTATTGAATGTTGTTAAATATTTGAGATAAGATCAGTTTAAAACAAATCTATATGTATATCCTTGATTTTGATGCACACATTTTCAGTGAAGACTATTCTCTCAAGAGCAGATCGGAAAATAAATTATCTGTTTGACCCGACGGTCTGATTTACATGTTTTAACCTACTCACGCATACCTTAAAACATATGACAAGTTTAACATAAAGCGAATCGATTAACTGATTTATGAAAACAAAGTATTTTAAGTGGGAATTCACAAATAATGAGTCCAGGTACAGGTTAATTGAATCATTGTATATCCTTCAAATTAACCATAAATTGACAAAATATTGTTATACATTTATTAGATAAAATATATTTTAAATGAAATTCTCTATTCGATCGAACATAAACTTTAATTTTTAGATATAGTACAATCAGCCATTATATTTCCAGTGGAATCTATATTAGGAGCCTACAAGGCGACTAAGGGATACGGGAGATACACCAAACTAGAACGTCTTGTACTAGAAGGATGGCTGAAAACAATGCGACGCGTTGTAATGAAGCACGTATTTGACAGCAGTCCAGATAAAGACAATCCTTTGAGTTTAGATGTATTTCTTGACAACAATAAACAGTTGGTAAAAAAAACCATAGCTGGGCGGTCAGTGCACGATAATATGTTAAAACCCCCGACAGACATTGAAAAATGGGATGTTACACTTACTTGTCAGATATTACTTGAAGTGTGTTACAGGAGCCCATTGATACAGCAACATTATCGAAACCTGCAGTCAGACGTCAGAGCTATGACACAAATTAGACATCTTCTTTCACATATCGGTAGCTTTGAAATTGAAGAAAGATCGTACAAGAAAATGTCTACTCAAGTACAAAAAATGATCAGTGACGGGTTGAGTTTCGTTGATGACAAAGAATTTACAGAAGAAATGAATACATTTATGAATGATGTAGAACTTGAACCATTGGACCTAGATGAGGCAAAATCACGTTTTAAAGAAAAGACTGGTATAATGATTGACATACCACTTTTGCAAAAAGGTGAGTAACGAAGAATCATTTCTTATAACATGATAATATATATATATATATATATATATATACTGAAAGTCAAAGACCCTTCTAGGGTCAAACTTGTTTTAAAAATGTGAAGACGATACGTTGCCAACTGTAGGAGTTTTACTGAACACAATTTACTGATGTATTTTCGCAAAATGGCAATATTAGACGAATATTACGGCATATTGATAGACATATGGTTGATTTTAATTTATTATATATATATATATATACAAAAGTGTAGGGTGTAAGCGTATAGTAACTTAAGTTCAGTTACTTGTTTATCTTTTTTCTTCTAAAAATAAATACGATTAAATTCAACACTTTTCCGAATGTAAAAGACTAGAACAGAGCAACGTTGTGTCATTTTTAGATTTATGATTATCAAAATATGTATAATTTTCTTTGTTGGGAATCTGAATGTCACATACAAGACAATATAACGTTGTTCAATTCAAAATGTTTTATACTATTTAAAACAATGCTCCCAGTGTTTTAAGCTTAGAAACATTACTAGTAATTGTGTTAACAATAGTGTTTTGTCATAATATATGGCTACATGTAAACACTGTTATGAAAAACCTATTGGTTGTGTTACTGCATTGTCATATATTTACAATATTCAGCTTTGTGTAAAACCTTAAAGGCATTTTAGTTTCAACTTATTTTGTTTTGATTGTGAAACAAGTTATTACAATTTATACAAATTACGTCTTCCTTGGTAGAAGTACTAAGCATATGTGAATAAATTGCCTTGCAAACCACACATAGCCGTAGCTTAGCATCGAACTCATGTCCCTCTTCCACTAGACCATGCACTCCACATTCAGATGTATATTTTATAGACGAAAGAAATAAATGCATCTTGGCATTGACACTATATAGTTATTGTAACAAATTTAAAATGATTGGAAATGTAGAAGAAACAACAATAATGTCAATCACAAATCATTAAGAACAATCACAGATAGAGCTTACTTAATTTAACAGGTTTTAATTGCCCGATTAAACTATAAAATATCTCAACGTACTGTGACCAATAACAAAACGAAAGTAAAAACACCCAACTTTAATTCATTACCAACTTTATTCATTAAAACGATTGTTAAAAACAAGAAACCATTGGCAATGTAAAATAATATTATAATCATGTTTTTGTTCTATAATTAGAAGAAGAGAAAAACGAGGTTGAAGAGGAAAGATATTTGGTAAGAATGAATCTTATTTAATTAATATAATGTACATATATACAACATATGCATTAACATTTGATGGACACATACTTAGCCACAACAACACTCAAACAAACAATATATTGTGATATTATAATAAAGACAATACACATATACAGAAGCAGGTACAATAATTAAAAGTCAAATATCAAACCAGCAGCTGGAGAGCGTCAATTTTATTAATGAATACATTCAACATAGCTCTTTCTCCACTTTCCTTATAATAAAAAGGAGAGACAATTACATATGACAATTAGGGTAGCCGGGTCAGAATATCGTTAGCAGATGCATAATCATGCAAATATGTTTTAGTGAAACACAGCTTTAAAACATGCACATTTTTACAAAAGACAACACAGGACAAATATTACAAATAACAACAACTGCGATAAATTCAAAAGACGGTTAATAAACCACATTGATAAGAGCATTAACGTTTTGCGGAACATATACACGGAGAAACACCTTCAACTTTACATTTTCAATTGTTATATTTTACGGATTGTACCGTTATTTGTTCCTTTCTTTTTAGATTTATAGATTACGTTTTATTCATCAGTGGTATATCCTTTGTTAAACATTTGATTACATTTCTTGTTATTTCAGACTGTAAACAACTATTACCTGGCAAGAAGAAAACGTGTAAAACGGCGAACCAATAGGTAATACATTTAAGAAAACATTTACAGAAATGTTAGAAAACGTATCATAGCTGTGGATATTTAGTTGATATTAAAATTATGTTTCATTTATATTTGTTCCATATAAGACATTTTTCACAGGTGAGGAAATCGTACTTATGCTAAATTATAACATAATTATATAAGAATTCATGTATACATCTGAGACAACTTACTTTATTTAACATCATATGATTTAATAGCTGTGTGCTTGCAAATCTAAGACCTTAAACATTATATATTTACACAGGGACATCGATCAACATCAACAGAAGTTCGTTAAACTTGTTAAACAATCTGAGGAAATTGTGAACATCATTTCACAGCAGGTAGAATTTGAAACGGCACTTAAGAAAGAATATCCAACCTTGGCTTCCGAGGTTAAGCGTCACTTAAAGTATATACAAGATGACCGCCGTGTTCTAGTTGTTGCTGGTGAGTTTGCTTTATTTTTTATTAACTATAAATACATGTATAATGGTATACAGCAGGATATCCAATCAAATCATACCTGTACAATCTATTTGTCGTTACTATATTTAGTTTTTTTCTTTTATTTGTTTTAGAATAACGGAATATGACAAGTTTATTTCAATAAGGTGTGAGACACATTAGAAACAGTAGCATAGATATATGGTTACATATATTGCTACAAAATCGTATCTTATACACTTTACATTACACATACGATACCATAAAAAGCCTAATTCTATGATATTGTAAACAAATATTCTGATAAGTTTGTTTCACTATAGATATATATTAATTTATTAAAAAAATAAACTATGTCAAAATTTATATTATCAGAAATCATCGTGCAATATGTGTTTGTAGGAAAAAAAATATACCTATCTGATATTGACCAATACCGATATATGATTCAATAATAATATTGTTGTAAAATCGTCCGCGGTCCTGTTATACGTTACGCTGACAAAAGCAAACATTTACATCAACATTAATTTAACATTTAGTTTAAAATCGATATTTATAATCGTCAGTAAAATTTTACTTGAAATACGGCCCTTTATTCTCTTGAAAAATTCAACAAAATTAAACATTGATGACATTTATATTCTAGTATCATCTGTATCTGATAGTCACATTCCTAAGTTTCATGTAACACTTTTTTTAGGTGACCCTGGCAGTGGCAAGAAGTCCTTAATTAATCTCCTACTTGGAGCGCCAATACTGCCTGTTGGACAAACACCCTCCCTAGTAGGGATTTTGAAAATATGGAAAGGCAGTCTTTCCGTCATATCGCAGAATGAGAGTAAGAAAAACACCAGAAACCAAAAAGAATCAAGATGAAGCTGCAGAGTTTATCAGAAACACACTGTTCAGCAGCGTTAAGACAGGCATTGTGACAGAGACGGAAGTGTGTTGGCCATTCGAATCTGAATTATTGCAGGTACTTAGTATGTAATGGAACATGATTATTGCTTCTAATTTATTTAATTTAAGTGTCTTAATTTTTGCTGCTATTTCCAAGACTGACTACGAAAATGCATTCACAATAGAGAAAGTGTCAATCACAGCTCAGGATACAGTCATACTGCGACAAAATCTAATGCCAATATGTCTATAGCACTAACCAGCAACTATGTCTGTATATTTGCCCAATCGTCTGATATAGCAGCGTGATATTTTGACGTTAATTTACATGCATATATATCGTAAATTTCGTATATACGTAGGGAGTATTTAATAAAGAACCGAATAAGCTTATTTAATTTCAAACTGCAATAAAAAATAATATGCCGATAATTTCAGTCCACCACGTGAGATTGCTTCACTCAGATAAGTAAACTATTCAAGATAAGATTGTTTCATGTCAATCCGCCTATCGGTTAGTGCAATATGCATTCATTCGCTCTCTTCCTAGATAGATCTTTAAAAACAAATCTTTATTTTATAGTAAACATTTACAGAACAATAAGCTTATGTATTGCAGGACGACGTCGATATTATAGTAGAATCAGGATTAGGTGGTGAAACTAAAGCCATTGAGCAACATCTTCCAAGTTCTACTGCATTTATCTATGTTGTCGATTGTGGGCGTGCTGGTGGTATCACAACAGACAGGGTATGTAATTACTCAGATAGCTAAACAATCAAAGTGTTAACCTGTATCTTAAAGGGAAGCATTTTAATAAGCTATCCGGCAAATAGTGTCGTCAAAAATTTCAAATTGGTACACCGGCTATTACAAGCTGATTGCCTTTTATCTTAATACAATTCAATCATTAAAACAAAATTGAAGCAAACATTTATTTTTGAAACAGTTGCGATCAATCCGGACATTACAACAACTGGAACCAAGACGGACCATTGTCCTGTTGAACAAGTGGGATGTCATCTCGTCTACTGTTGAAAAAGATTGTGAAGACAGGTAAAACACCATAAGTTATCTCTTATAGGTTTGTTGGTAACAACAATTCATTTTGAAATTTCTATATCAATACGGAAATCTTTGTTCTGAAAGAAATCATCAACGCAGTCTTCTCCATAAAATAGTAAAAGTTGTTTTCTAATTTGATATGTTATAGATCATATACGATATCTTATTACCACATAGCTACTGCATGGTAAATGTCCATTGATGAATGCCAGGTAAACGAAAGCAGTGTTTAAATCAAAGATCACTACTCGGACATATATTATCTGATTAACAATTTGACCACGATAATATGGTAACATGCTTATTGTGTAAGTTTCATCAATATGTTTTGTCTTAGTAAATTCTAGCTGCTCTAGCAATCAATGTTCTGATAAGGTATGGTTAAATTATTAGTAATTACCACTTTACGTACGTTCAACGATCAAAGGGCGATAACTCCAATATCGCTAAGCCACCACATCTTGTTATTGACTTTGCCAGAACTTTTATGGCTTATTAAAATCCAAAGTAAATGAAACAAAATATTCATTATAACACAAAAGTAAATGACGACGACTGATAAAGGACAAACAATGAAAACAACAGTTCAACTTGGCTCAGACGAGGTAACATTTTAAATTGGTAAACAATTCATTATGTAGTGCACGTAATGTTTGCCGTCATTTTTGGTATTCTCTCGATCACCTCATGACATGATCTTGAATTGGAAGCCAACACTATTTCGTTCTGCAGTTCGAGTAAGTACCATAAATCCATGTTTGTACGCACATCATATATACTTGGTTTACGATGTCTTAATCACGAATCATGATCAGGAAGTATACTGAAAAACAGCGATATATTTCAGACCAGTTATTGATTATGCCATCGTTTGATGTAAATTGTAATATCTTATGTACAGGAAAAGAGAAATAGAACAAGAAAAATGGTCAAATAGTGAAGGCATTGTTAGAGAAGCGTGGAAAGACATTAAACCAGAACATATAATGAAAACAAGCGTCTGTCAGGTAATACTGTGTAAAGGGTCAAGTACGTACCCAAGGTATTATTTTATCGCCCATCATGTAAATTAAACCATGACAAAGTAGATAAATTTCCTCCTGACAAAACACGTAGTATAATAAGGGCTGTTGGTTTATGCCCCCTCTTTAATTGTGATGAAATATATAAACATGTATGCAGTAATCATGCATGAATTACAACACCAAAATCATTTTGTTTGTAGACTGAAAAATATATAGTAACTTCTTTCATTATTTTAATATCACTATTACTTGAAAAGGGGATTTGAACAGAAAATCGTCGGCATTTAAATAAGTGAAACAAAAAGCTGTTTCTTATAGGAATGTTAACACACAATATATTTATAAAACTTACCTTCTTAACTATATCAAAGTGAGTTGTATTGACTGCAAGGGGAGATAAAATCATAATATTTCACATTGATAACTAGATTTACAGCACTACAGAAAATGTTACTGTTAATAGATTTTGACAAATAATTTATATTAAGACGATATTAATTAACAATATAAGTTACCCTAGGCCTTTTAATTTGCTACAGATATAATTGCATTTGCAATCGAAATTATATAGACTTGAAAAAAAAGAAGTCAAACGGTTCACCTCTTTCAGTTATCTATAGTTCTTACATTTCAATACTTTATGATATTTTATTAACATTTTCAAAATCATGTCCGAAAAGCATCGTTTTGATACTTAAATTGAATCGACTTATATAGTAGTTTTTATTTAGACATGCCATATTTTGTCCTTTTAAAGTTTTAACGAACTGCAGAGTTGTTTAAATGCTATTGTTGTAATTAAACCTTTTCGATCTAGTGATTGTTTTACATATTATATCTTCCTAATGCATACAATACATTCTGCTCCAGAATCTATTAAACAATAGCTTAATGAATCATTTACACGTAAGCCTTCTTGTACTGGACACATGGGTTTTTGCTTTGGAGTCCAGAATATTTTCATATGATGTGATGCAAATTGCAAGCAGTGCATTGTAATCAAATCGCCGTGGAAATAGTTTTCTATAAAAACAAGATTATATTATAAATTCAAAGATATTCATCATTTAGCTATTTTTATACGATTAATCTATCTTTGCCTTTTTTTTCAACTTCATTGTTTGCTGTTATGACTTTACTGACGAAGCCATATTTTGTAAAACCCTGATACTATTCTAGTTATCAGATATCACGCTAAATATTTGTACAAATTTGACAAATTATGAACTTTAAGTAAAAGTTGTTTAGGAACTTCCGGGTATGACATGGTAATTGATAAAAATATACATTTATAGACCTTGAAAAAATATAACATTCTGATAAAAGAGAGTTTTTAAACTAATCGGGCTTTTCCGTAGAAATCGATAAAACATTTATTTCATGAAACTTCATAGTAATTGGAGATATTTCTGTACAATTTAGAAAATATCGGTTTTTATAAAATTTGATGTTTTAGGTAACATATCGGTTACTTACCGGTCCATTAATTCGTCTGAATGTAAAAGTTTTGTTCTTCTTCAATTAACATATATTTTTTCTTGCTTAATGCGAATACATGACATTGTACCATAGCTAATCAAGCATCTCTGGTATCGGAGCAACAAAACATACAACTATGAGATTTTTTTTGTTTTTTTTTTGGTCGCGAATTCACATGATGAAATGCTACCACAAAACTACACGTGTTGTCTATAAGTACTAAAGGAAATACTTACATAGTTTTTAAGCGATTGATCAAGGTGAAATGTGCACTGAAAATAATTTGATATATTGTTATCATTTAACAGGAGATTGGTCGAATATCCCCGTGTATTGGAATTGAATCTGACCAGACAGAGAGAGTCAGAGCCATTATTTACAGCTTATTAGACGAAGGTGCAGACAAGATAAAAAACGTAAGTTGCTTTTCTGGAGAAAAAGAGGTTATTCCCTTTTATGGTATGATGTTCTTAAAATATTTTTGAATTCACCAAACATAATATAATCCTAACATGGCTCTCTTGTTATTCAAACACAACAACAAATATATTATTCGTGCATATATTTGCACTTGCGTGGTTTTAGTCAACACAAATATTACAACAGTGAAACATGAAATACGTGTATCAGAGAAGTAAATAAAGTCAATAAAATATTAGTTTAATACAATTTCATACTAGTTATTTTATTAATTTTACTTTTATATGTCTGATGCTAAGTATTCATTCTAAGTTGAAAGGCAAATATATTAATTGGGATATATTGTTTATTTTCTTTGTACATTGTTAGTCCATAGTTCTTTCAAATTTATTCAAATTGGGCCAATGCCAATAATGTTTAAACTATTTATGACGAAGTTCTATATATTTAGGAGATACCAATAGAAAATAATATTCTTTTTCTACGATGTTCTTATTACACTAAGCAGATTCGTTGAGCGCTTACTACATTTGTATATCTTACAAAACATATAAATAACGTGTTTATAAAATTTTAAGGTAGTTGAGTTGAAAAGCAATTACTTGTTCGTGTATTATGTAGATACATTAAGATATAATACGTTGATGTTTTAGCATTGTAATTCCAGGTGGATGAAAAGCTTTTGTGTTTTCATATCTAAATTGATTGAAACACATTTGAGTTCAGTCGGCAAAAAACATCACAGCTTGGGAGAGATTTAGAAAGCTATAACTGGATACATGCGGAAGCCATCGCGAAGTCGGCGACGTTACAAAGTGAAATACAAAAACATATGGAAGAGTGCTCAGAAGTGCTTTCGAAAGAGATAGCATATCATATCAGAACAAATGAATTTAGGACGAAAATGCACAATTGGACGAATGACGATTTCTTATGCAGTCTAGTTGATGGTGAGGAATCGGTAAAACACGCTGCTATTACTACACCATTTCTTGAACGACTGTCAAAAATAGTCGTGACGGACATGAAAGATGAGTTTGGAACATTTATAACAAACGTGCGATGCGGTGTACACTCAAAGGCAGATGTCATTGTTAATTTATTGAAAGAGCTCAAGTCGATACTAAAAAATATCGACAGCATTGACTCTGAGTCTGCAGATAAAATATTTGATTTATCCTTGTCTGAAAAAAAACAGGTTGTCACATAGGCTTGATGATATTCTAAATGAGCTTTGTTAGCAAGTATCTTCAATTCAGAACAGTTGTTAGAACCTATCCATGCCTTATCATTTATTTCGAAAAAGCCCAGAAAGAAGGGGAAATTAGACTCCCGCCAACGGAAATACTGAAAAAGACAGCAGATGACGTTATCGAAGCACTTGATACAGACAAAATATCAACAGCAATCAATGAACAACTTCAAACTTGCAAAACAGAGATAAATCAATTTGCCACGAAGGTGTTTCCAAATATTACTGAAATCTTAATACCCGCAAATAAGTTGTTTCTCATGGGTACAGAGAAATATGATTCCATGCGTAAGACAATAATTAATGTTAAAGGACAGGTCGAGTCGTTTTGCACAGGTTGTACGTCTCTTTAAACCGGTAGTTGGGAATTTTTATTCCAGGCTGTGACAAAACTGTTCCATCTTTGCATAAAATTGACGAATAACCAGTATGTATACAATTATCGACACGAAACCGAGCAGAACTTATGTTGAGTGCAGCTATTTTTAAACTTCTTTATACTATATTGGTTATGATTAAACCTTCTCTTCGCTTGTACATATCAAAATCGGATAAAAGGATCCCTTGTAGTCAATGTCAATTTATAAAACTAGTGGTGGCATGCTAGTTTTGAAAATACGGAAAACTTATTTAACATGAACATGCTTTAACTTATTTTTTCATCACATTGGTTGAAACTGAAAAAAATAAAATACTGGTACCCTTTTTGTCAATATAGTTCTACGGATATGCGATATGTCATACATTTCACTCATTTACAAATAAAAAACCTTTACGCAATAGAAACGAGAATTCCAGTTTCATCTTTACATCATGAAGATAATTTTCAGAAATCGAGTCAGAATTGTTGTGTTCCTTTAATGATAGTTACTAGATTTACATGCATTCTCATGTGTATTCTTACAATTGTTTTAAGTAACATTTAGTTTGCATTGTTTTTAATGTTCGAATATTTAGCGTCATCTTTATGCCACCTAAAACTAACAGACGAGCATTTAACCAATCCACTGTTTCTTGGGTTCCTGGAGGATAACTTAGTATTCGAGCACACACACCTTTACAAGTAACTGATAACTTTCTCACTTGAACCAGCGGTGAGAAACGAATGACAATGAGACGCAATAACCACGGTTATCGGACGGAGATTCGAGCTTACGACCCCTGGATTGAAAATCAGACACGTTACCGACTGAGCTAAGCCAGGAATTGGTACTTTTTCATTACAGTTGGGAAAATGGTTATGTAAACCATATCTTAGGGTGAATGCTTAGTAGTACATCTTTGCAAACAGTATTCCCAATAATCGAACGTGATTGTACATAATACATACGGGATGGAAATTAGATAAGAAGAAAGAATGGATACGCGAAATATCAGTTTCAAAGCTAGTAAACACAAATACGGAATGGAGGAAGGGAGATAACTTAACTGTAGGATATTATGATAGAGGAGTTGTACAAGCCAGCATAAACGTCTCTAATTGACTGATATACGTCTGTGTGTATAATACATACACATATATTTGGTTGTAATCGATTGTTGTTTTTATTTTATGTCAGGGTCCTACATGTAGTTTTTTTAAGTAGTGTGTGTTAAGTCTAAGTCACTATCTGGACGCTGCTTTTACTATTTCATTATTAAATAATTAATTTGGTGTGTCTTTTTCTGTGTTTCCATTGTAAGACCATTTGATACCCCGTGGCCGAGTGGTCTAATACACCGTTTTGGTATTATTTGCCTTTCGAATCCCGCTTGCTTTTAACACTTTTTGTGAGAAGTTTGCCAGTTGGTTGGTAGAGGACGGTGGTTCTACTCTGAGATTCATTCTGATGTCCTCCTTCACCCCTCCCTCGTCCCCGTATATGCCATATACATGTATGACATGAACTGTGTTAAACACCATTTAAATACAACGTGTTGCGTAGTTAAACAGCACACCGATTTCTACATTCAGACGTATATTTTTGGAGAAAATGAAGTTACTTTCTTATTGACTTTTCAGGAGTCTTATACGATTTGGGTCATCCATGAAATTAAATGCTTATTGGTTTATATCTTCTTTTTTTCAAATTGTTATAATTATGATTTCTTACGCATAAGTTAACCAACAGCAACTAACAACTGTGTAGGCTGAGTGACAATGCATTGAATGCAATGTGTGCAATAAATAGCAGCCCGCGGTGGCCACACGCGATACTGACTGTTAAAAGAGCAACTGGGTAGTCACTTTTAACATGAAATAAGTCGAAACGCTATTCATGAACTTTTATTATGTCTTGACATTTTATTAATAATGACATGATCTTGTTTTGTTAAAAATCATATTTTTCCCTTCATTAATTTCTGACATATTAGTGAAATAAAAAGTGTAAATAAAGGTTTCTTTTGGAGTTGAGTGTTCATGTATCGCCAGTTATGTTCCCTATATATAGATCATTGACGGTAAACTGTCTCCATTGTGTAAATAATAGACTGTAAAATTAAGAACAATCTTCAAACTACATATGCAGATGTCATAACACAATTTAAACGTAGAATTTCAATTGTACTTTTATAAATTTTCAAATCACAATAGCGACATAAAAAAACTGTTGCTGTTTCTTCAATGGAGAGTGTTTCTACTCTAGACGGATTTTTTTTTATCAGTCTCTTTGCACCTTAATTGCCGCAAATGTGTAATGTGTACCCATTTCTATATTGTTATTCGAGGTATTCTATATGTTATATTAATATTGTGTAAATTTAAATAATGTATAACGATATTGTTTAATTTAAGGCAGAGATGACAAATACATGTTTGCATTTCGAATATTGCCTCAATTTGGAGAAATTAAATACCAATGTTTAATTACGTTTGATATATTGAGTAATTTATAATTACTGGTTTGTAAACTATATATATATGTTTTTAACTTTTCAATTTCCGAAAGTGGCATACTAGTACTATATAAAACTATTGTTGTCATGATGAAGAAGATCCCTTCGTTTCTTGACTGATCAATTTTAAATTTAATAGATTCCTTTGCTCCTTTGAATCAACATGGTTGCAGTATAAGGTATGCATCTGTGATTTTATTTGAGATACGTTTATTCGTTATAAATATATATATCTTGTATGAATTGTAAGGTATATAAATGTAATATATAACGATGGTGTACTCTAAACCAGGACAGGTGAACATCATATAATGATAGGAGCACTGTAAACAAATACAAATGAACGTTATATAAAGAAAGGAGAACTCTAAACAAGGCCAAATGAAAATTATATAATGATAATATCACTGAAACCAAGGACAAAAGAACATTATACAATGTAGGAACATTCCAAAACAAGGCCAATTGAACATGATATAATAATAGAAGCACTCAAAACAAGGAAAAATTAACATTATATAATGATAGGATCACTCAAAACAAGGACAAATGAACATTATATAATGAAAGGAGATCTCTAAACAAAGACAAATGAACAATATATGATATGATCACTCAAAACAAGGAGAAAGGAAAATAATATAGTGATAGAACACTTAAAACAAGGACAATTGAACATGATATAATAATAGAAGCACTCAAAACAAGAAAAATGAACATTATATAATGATAGGATCTCTCAAAACAAGGATAAATGCACATAACATAATGATAGAAGCACTTTAAACAAGGACAAATGAAATTATATAATGGTTGAAGAGTTCAAAATAAAGACAAGAGAACATTGTATAATGATAGAAGCACTGTAAATAAGGACAAATGAACATTATATAATGACAGAAGCACTGTAAACAAGGACGAATGAACATTACATTCCGACAGATGTCCTTTATCTAAGGACAAATAATGTACATTAGATCATGATTTGATAAGTCTATGCAATGTTACGTGAACATGGTAAAATGAGGGTGAGCCGTTAACACAATGGAGATAATATATTTATAGAAGCACAATATACAAGGACAATACTAATAAATAATGACGGGGTCACTGTATATTAAGTTCAAATGAACTTTATATCATGAAGGGAGTACCTATTTTTAGGACAAGACAATATAAGTGCACCCTATACAAAGTCCAATAAATTAATATTGATGAAATACTCCATACAAGGGCAAAATTATGGTTGTATTTGATATGAGAATCCTGCACATGGAGTAAATAACATTATATAATGACATTAAAGACATTTTATGATGACGGAAGCCTACTTTACAAAGACAAACGAACAATAAACTATGATATATCACACTATACAAGGAAGGGTGAATATAGTAGAATAATACAAGGTGCACTTAAATGATATATAAACATAATTCTGAGAATACTTTATAAATGGCAAATGCTCAAAAGAGAAATGAATAATATATCATTATTCAACACTCAATATATAGAGAAAACAATATAATATGATATAATACACTCCACACACTGACTTTTGAACATTGTG